>JAPMNP010720617.1:0-13232 GCA_029874935.1 Atherina boyeri | reverse complement strand
ACTAAACACTGGTGAAATGAAGGCGTTTTGTGGCAGATAATGTCTTATTTAGATGCTGAAATGACGTTGCCCCGACTGCTTCCATTGAATGGATGCAGCATGTACGCCAGCGTGATGGATCTAAATATCTCCCGATAGACTTTAAATAACTCCAAAATTGTCCGGGTGAATTTATGAACGTATTTCATGCTATACATAAGGTCCAGGTAAAAAAAAAACTCCACTTTTCCTGAAAGGAGCAATAAATTATTAATTTGCACATAAACCTGTTTTTATATGATTTTAATTTTGATTGTGATTATTCATAACCAGGTCTATCATTTATTCATCTAGATTTCTGTGCACATCTTTATTATCATGTTTTATTTTCATTCATTCTTCTAGCATCCTGTTTGTTATTTTTCCACATCTTTCTCACCGCTGGCTGTGTCTGTTTACACACAGCCCCCCAGTCTTAAGCTGTTATAGATATATTTTGGCCATTTGCCTATGTAAAGCAGGACCAGCTAGTCCGTCCTTTAGATTAATGAGAGATTGTATTTTTTCTTTTAGTTTGATGAATGCCAAACAATTTTGCGTTCTAAGAACAAATCCGTGAATCTTGATTCTGGTTTTCGTAATAAAAACCTTCTCAAGTACAACTTAAGAACAAATTTAAGAAGATTCATAAGAGCGTGCATATCACATTGTGACTAAACACTGCATGATGCAACAAAACATCTCATGCCAGCTGTCAAGCATGGTGGTGGAGGGGTGATGATTTGGGATTGGTTTGCTTTCACAGGAGCATGAACTCCTCTGTGTACCAGCGATGTCAGTGTCGGGTGGTAAATGAGTGTGTATGAACGTTTGGTGGTGATCGGAAAGGGTGTTGGTGCGGATTGGCTGCCACTTCTCTGTCAGTCTGCCCAAGGGATCAATTTAAAGTGACTGATTGTTCAAAAAGGCGCTATTCAAGTTTGACGCATAATTTTTATTATCATACCAAAGTATTTTGGAGTCAAATATGAGGCCATCTGTCGAACAGCTAATCCTGGGCAGAAATTGGGTCATGCAACAGGACAGTGATCCCAAGCACAGCAGTAAATCTACAACAGAATGTCGGGAACATAAAAAAAGAATCAAGGTGCTGCAGTGGCCCAAAGTCCGGACCTCAATCTGATTGAAATAATATTGGGCTTTAAGGGAGCTCTGCATTAATGAATACCTGCAAACCTTGGTTAACCTGACTTGATAAAAATTCCTCCACTAATACTCCTCAAATGAGTTCTTCTAAAGGTGATTCAAGCTTTTAAATCATGAGGTTTACATGGTTTTTCAAAATGAGTTTTTATAAAAGAAAAACTAAATTATTTTCTCTCATGTCCCGATACACAGAATCAAACAGCTGAAAGATGGTGTACTTCTATTGTCACATGACTGTGCGGTATGTGCTGCAGAGAAGTGAAAGAAGGTAGTTTTTAATCTTTGTATCTAAACTGCAACAACAGTACCTCATGTAGCATAGAACAGGATTATAATAAACAAATGGTTGCAAGGCTTACTTGTCTCTCTCCAGATGGGCAGATACTCATCCTGCTGGATATCCAACATGATCTCCAGACCATTTCCCATTCCACCCTGCTTGGTTTTTCTGGACGTAGTCTTGTTGCCATTAAAAGTGTAGCATTTCCCATATCTGGTATAAACCTGGGAGAAGACAGATTCATATCGTGAGCATCACCATAAACATGACAAAGTCCACACGCTGGTTGTGACAAGCGGTGCATTGAAATGACTGCAGAGATATGGAGCAAAAAAATAAACAAACTGAGGCCCTGCCTGGATGAGTTTCTGAATATTACACACAAACTTCTGGATGCAGTCTGCTGGCTCAATCCCTCCTGGCCTCAAATAAACTGCATTTCAATCAGTTTCTAACAATCGCTGCACAAACCCTTCACAATGCCGCTTAATAGTATCACCGACGCACATATCAAAAAAGCCATGAGAGATTCTGTAACCTTTCATCAAAAGAAAAACAAAAGACATTACAGAGTGGCTGCTTTGAATAAGCTATCACACCTCCACCTATCAGGGGAGATCAACACATCATCTTTTGTTTATACCTCTCAACTAAAGCACCATGCTGCAGGAAGTATCCAGTTACAAGCTATTTAGCTGTTATCTCCTTAGAGTTTTAAAGGCAAAAATATGATTCACATGTTAACAAAAGGGTGCTGTGCAGAATGGGAACCAGTGAGCACACCCAAACAGAGCAGATAACTCAAAAACAAGCAAATCTAAACTGTGTGGATTTTATTTTTCTCATTAAAGTTTGACTTCAACAATAGTTTTGTTGTGAAAAACTATTCTGTGAGCTTTTGTGCAACTTTTTCACCGAACTATGAAGCTACAATCCTACTTTCAGAACCATAACCAGGTGTGGCAGGTGTCCAGCTTTGGATTGCACACCGAAGCTGAATGTATCAGGCTCTGACGAGAGAAGGATTTGCTTTTGAAGAGAATGGAGGGTAATATGTTTTCTTTGGTCTTTCGAAAAGAGTGAGCTAAACTGTGTATCTCTGGGATGATAGTTGTGTTACATGCTAACTGTAGCCACCATTATCTGGATTTCAGTTACTCCCAGCTGCCCCTCCCTCATTACACTGCATATACTGTTGCACTTTCTGACTGATTACATATTCTGAAAGATTCTTCATTATATATTGACTATATGATTACACAGAGTCTGAAGGTAAAACATGCCTTTTTAGTGTCTGTTAGAATTGTGCCTGTGTGCTTAATGTGAGTCTTATTGACAGTCATGTTTGTGTGAGTTTTTGTTTGTTGTAAACATGTCAGCATTAAATACAGAGCAGAAACAGCAGATCACATTTTAGCTCAGGTGCACTGATAGATGTGTAATACGTACAAAATAGTTTCTCATTTGTAATTCCATTAATCCATTCATCCCGTTTCTATAATTGCTTGTTCCAATGCACGCTGGCTGGGGGCTGGAGCCTAACCCAGCAGCCACTAAGGGCTCGGTAACACCTATGTCCTACCGGGGATGGAGCAACAGTTTACCGACCACCCCCTCTTTTTCCGGACCACAGCGCGGTTCCTCGGCCCAGCTCCGGAGGTGGGCCAGGGCGCGATTAGGTTTCAGCGGGATTGCGTTATTGTCATGCAAATAAGGTCTTTACAGAGTAGCGCGAGTGGCACGTTATCGACATGGCTGGTGTGACCGCAGGCCGTCTTTTTGGAACCGGTTGAGCTTAACCGGTTCACCCAGGTGTGACCGCAGCCTAAGTAAGAGTACTTAGGCTAGTACACAGGTTGCCAGTCAATCACAGTGTAAACTCAGACAAATAGCCACTCACTCCTTGGAAGTATTGACCAGTTAACCTAATATATATGTCTTTGAAGGGGCTGTATGGTGGTGGTTAGCACCGTAGCCTCACATCAAGAAGGTCGCTGGTTCAAGCCTCACCTGTGGAGGGGTTCGAACAGCGGCCTTTCTGTCTGGAGTTTGCATATTCTGTGTATGCATGGATTCTCTGGCTTCCTCCCACTGTCCAAAAACATGCATGTTAGGTTCATTGGCGACTCCAAATTCTGCCTAAGAGTGAGTGTAAGCATGTTTGGTTGTACATCCCTCTTTGTGTTTCTTATTTGTTTATTTAATAGGGACAGAGCATATAAAAACAAAGAAAAACTTCCAAATATGCCAGATTTAGCCAAAAGGCTACTTTTGATCTGTTGTCCGATGCAGTTACCATTTATCTAAAACATTGATCAATGAGATAAAACTACTAAAAAACAACAAAAAAATAAACAATTGTTATTAATAACCATTTTTGTAGACACAGAAGATGTTGCTATCATGTTCATATACTATATTCAATCTTTAATGATAACTTAAAATAAAGAGGATACATAATTCTTACATATGGCTCATTTGAGGTTAGACTTTCAAATTCATAGAACATCCCCCTCTTTGTTGCTAATTTTACAATTTCCAAGCAGCTGCTTTCATGACTACTACATGTTGTAAATATTAGCTGTTAAAGCCTGCATGAACAATCCCCACGCAGGGCGGCATTTGGATGGAGGACATAGTGTTCTCCCAGAGGGCAAGTCAACAGATTGTAGAAGACAGCTTTCCAGACCATAAGGCTGATGACTTTTTTTTTTTCTGAGACAGAATGAAAATACACTTTAAAGTAATTTGATTTTAAAGAAAGTCATCTGGAATTTTCGGAATCTGGAGAGAGCCCTTATAACCAACCTATAGCTATAGTTCCATCAATCATTTTGCCAAATATAGCTGATAAAACATGGTGAACCCTTGAGAAAAATAAAAAACTGTCCTGAGAGACTTCTTCTCTTCCCTTCGACACAGTTATCATACATTTTTCACACAGCACAGAAAAGTAATCTAATGGAGCCATTTCATCCACACATCACATAAAAGAGGGCAAAGATGAAAGTATTAAAAGTGGAAATCAGATGGCAGAAGAGGTCAACCATAGAAATGACAGCGACTTAACAAACAAGATGAATATTCTGCAGACAGATCATTAAAGGGACACTGACTGTACCAGCATTCACAAAAACACAGATGTTTGTCTCTGACTTTGATATCAGTTTGATCCCCCTAATAAGCGCTATGATGTCTAAATAAGGGACACTGGTGGGACAACACAAGCTCTCATTTATAGACCACAGGGTGTATCCACATCTGAGATGGTTAAACAGCAAATCAAAGCCAATGTTATTGGCTCGGTCAAGTAATTCTATGGAACAGTGGGCAATTTTGCAACATCCACAACAGTGATTAGAGCAAGAAATGAGTATATTTTACAGACGCTGCTGTTCAGAAATACAGCTTTTATGCAGTAATAGGCCTTTGATCTGGGTGTTTCTGCGTGCTGTGTGTATGTGTGTGTTTTTGGGTGAATTGCAAAGCTAACCCTCAAAGTGAGTCTTGTTTGAGTATTCAGAGAAATGACTGACAATTACAGATCTGAGCCCAGGCTCTGATGTGGTTCGCTTGGGTTCTCTGTTAGTCGTGATAGCCACTTTGCATTTTTGTAAATTGCAGCATCTTTTCAGGGGACGTGATAAGAAAATGGGAGGTGGCAAAAGAGATAGGGTTCAAATACTCAAGTGTGACTTTTGACTGACATGTGCTATTAGGTTGAAATGGTTTAATCTCTATTTGGCTGGCGCTGAGGAGGTAAGCTGCACTTATCATTGATTCCCCACCTCCACCCGGGTTCATTGACACACTTAAGCCTCAACTGGCAGTCTTTATCTGATGGAGCAAGCAACTGAGGCAAAGGAGGATTTCACTTTAGAAATGCTCAAAACACCCTAACCAAGTGCCTGGGTTCCGCTCTAAAACTTCTTGCTCTGAAGGACGCCGGTGTGTTCACAAATGATATCCCCAGAGGGGGGGGGGGGGTCCATCATCTCATCCAGGAAATGGTTGTTGGCAAGGCTTCCACTGGTTTATTTCCCAGGAACTGAACCCTTCTCTGTCTTTTCTCTCTGCATCTACAATGTGATTGACAAAGCATTTTTCTCTTGTTACTTCTTGCACCAAATTTAGCAAAGGCACCAGGACTGACTTGAGTAAATCCCATGGGGGTACTTGGCACCACAGTAGACAAGCTGAAACAGAGCAGGGGCACGGTAGCTACGTACTAGAGAAAGGACACATTGTATTCCTATGAGCAATTCAAGAACGAACTATTGCAGCACTAAATGGAGCATTGTTCACTTTGTTGTTATTTGGAGGCCTGAAACAACATGGGTTCTGAGTGGCAGCCTTTTAGATTGTAACGAAACATTGAATAAAACAAAACATTTCTCCATTATGTGAGCACACATTTTCTTTCACAAGCCTGAAACCCTCTAAAGTTTTTATTGCTTTATACGAGGAATGTATGTTCTAATATTTATTGTTCTGTTATGTAAATGCTGTATTTATCTTTTAGAAAGCATTTTCAGGATTTTTCTGTTTGTGTGCATGAAGGATTTATATGTTGACTGTGTGGGTATGTGTGGGATTGGGGGAGACACGTAGGCAGACAGTCATGTCCTGGTTCCCAAAAAGAGTATAATCTGTGTTTTTTTTTTATTTGGCCAGATCATTTACATCAGTTTTTGTTTAGTTGTTTGCTTGTTTTTTTGTTTTTTTTGTTCTTTTTTGTTTTTTTTGTCTTATTAACTTAGCTTTTTTTTTTTTGTTGATAAGTGTATATTGGGACATTATGCCACTATACCCACAATGTATAGATATGTGCAGGCANTATTTTTTTTGAAAAAATGCATTTTCTTGGGAGACATTTATTTGATAAATTGATAATGGAATTTACAACTAGAAAAAAGGTCAAAAAACGAGCATTTAAAGAAAATTAAGAAGGTCAAAATTGTATTGCTTTTGGAAACATATTAGTATATTACATGAGCTATACCCCCAAATAACTTTGTTTATTCAAATAATCCGACACATATCTGCATCTGTAAAGTATAATGAAGCCATTTGCAGTTTGCTGTGTGCACTGTAAATGATGAGTAGTCATCATTTCATATGTATACATATTGTAAGATATTGGACATTTGCATATTATACCTTGTGGATCTACTATTTTTTCATCTGCCAACTGTATAACACTGTTTTTTGTCCTTTCTGCAGCATGGACTCATCCATTTTAAAGCCCTCTCCTGTTTTCTGTGCTTTCCAACCCTTTGTTTTGGAGTTGACCGTGTATGTTCTTACTACAAAGTCTTTCAAATAAATTTAGCTCTGGGCAACACAAATAAAGCCGACAAAAACTGACCAAACTAGACTGTTAAACCATGAATACAACAACATGAAGTCTTGCTCTATAGGCAAAACACTTTTGTAAGGATGCCTGAAATCATAACGTTTGCATATAATGCACCCATCTCACCAATTAGAATACAACTGCAGTTCATTATGCATCTTTTTCTCAAGTTTTCATACCAAAGTGCCTTGTTTCATTCTCCATCTCTTCATGCTAAATGCATTAAGAGACCAAGCCCTCACCATGTAATTCATAAGCCCTGGTGGGCTAAACCTTTAAACACCCTCTTTATGGCTGTGATCTGACAGTCCTAACTTTCCCTTTTAAATAACCTGCAGGGATCACTTCAGTGCTTCACCGGAGGACATCCATTTCCAGGCAGACTGCATGTCATCGGGTGTATGAGAAGGGAGGATTTGAATTCATTTACACAGGGTGGTAGAAAGTGCAAAAGCACTGATTGGCAGATGAAAACCATTAAGGCTGCCTCATGAAGGTTTAAGGTTGACACAGACTGTTCCTTGATTTAATGGCTTCATTACAACCTCCCAGCAGAGAGACTTGAATCATAATGCGACATAAACTGAATATTTACATGATATTTTTTTTAATGTTTTGCCAGGACCAATGTGGAACAGAGCTGCCAGTCAAAATACTGCACCGCAAATTCTCCCTCGTACCCACTTATTTAGTATGTTATCAGCTTCTTGAGACAGACAGAGAATGTGGTGATCCAAATGTCATTCACTTTCATGTGTGGCTATGGAAAGTGTTGTATGTGTAACTGTATGTTCCGCGTGTCTGTCAGTTTTATAATTGGAACTGTCAAGGGAAGCAAAAATATTTTTTTGGCCAAGTGGATGATAAGATTTTATTGTATTAAATATTACGTTATTAAATCATCTTATTGCATCACATGACATCATCTTTTTTGTTTCATATCGCATTGCATCATATACGATAGTGTCTGGTATCATTTTGTGTTGTGTTGCATTGTATTGTGTCTTATTATTGTATCTGATTGTATTATTGTATCTTATTGTACTGCATGCTATTACATCATATTGTATCGTATCATATTGTATTGCATAGTATCACATTATATTGTACCATATTGTGCTGTATGATATTACCCTTTTATTACATTGTATTGTATTATATATTGCGTCATGTCATTGCATTGTATTATATCACATCATATTGTATCATTTTGTGTTAATTTCTTCTGTAAAATTCCATGTTATGATGCATTGTACTGAACAATGTTGTATTATACTATTTCATGTTCTGCTGTATAATATCATAGTGTATGATCCCCAAATATAACATTTAGTTATGTACAATATCCTGTCATGTTGCTTTATAATGTAACGTGTTATATCATGTATCATGTCTTTATCTTAAACAGGTCTTACTTGCCGAGGAGACATTATGTCTCAATGAGATCACCTGTATGAATAAAGGTTAGATAAATCAAATAAAATCACAGCAGAGGCCATATACCATTATGATACTCTGCCATTTCATTCCATATCTTATGCACAGGACCTTAATGTTCCATTATAATAGTCTCTTTTTGAATAGTTTTCCACTCTTTTTAGATTTTATGCATAGTTGGTAAATTGTGCTAAATTAATATTCTGAAAATAACCCTTACATTATTTATTTTGACCAATGCAAGAGTGCATGTGAAAACATGATAAAACAAAACAAACAAAAAAAGAAACAAACACATTTTTTTCATTTTCACACAAATGTTCTCGTGTTTTCTGATGGTCAAAGGGTAAAGCCACAAAGCTGACTTGAAAAGACCTCGGGGAGACCATTCATATCTCTTTAAACCATTGTTGTAAACAGGCTTTAGAAGGAAGTATAAAATGTAGCCTCTTTTGCCTTCTAAACACAGAGTTGCAAAGAATGTGAGGAATGAGTTTGGAAAGTAGAAGAAGAAAAGAAAACACATTTACGGTGTTTAAGTGAAGGGCAAAAAGCCTGTGAACACATTTTTAACTGCATCCAATTTCTTCCTTTTAGGTTTGCACTGAAAACGTCCATTTGGGCTCCCATACAAAACTTTGCTCTGTGAAGTGACCATTTCTCTCCCCGATATTTGCAGCAAACTGTATCCTTCACTGCCATGCTGGACTGTCTTTAATATCTTGCAAACAGCTGATGAAAAAGCATGGTCAAGGGTAGTCACACATCTTCAAAGTGAATGTGATATATTCTACTAAATGACACAAAGGCAGCAGGAAAAGATGGACCGCATGCTTTTAACACTTTTATTAACACTTTTCTAGCAGATTTTTCTTGCAGCCGGCTTTTACTTGTGAAAGAAAAAAAAAACAGTTTGTGGTTGATGACTCAATATCTGGTCTGTCACAACTTTTTCTACTTTAAATTCTAGTAAATGTATGATAGTCAAAACAATGATAAAGATGGATTCATAATATTTTTTATAAGGAGATAAACAGTATATTACTGAAGTTAAATTTAAATTTAACATGTATATTTAATAAAATATGAACTATTTTCTCTTTTTATCTGAAACCCGACATCAAAATTCCTTCAAAAATCGGCTATTATTAGAACATGTAATCATTTTACCACCGTGACATCCTTCAGAAACCACCTACAAGGCAAACAGCATGGTTGCTGAGATTTTGAACATATTTAGCAGAAGATAGGGGCAGAAAAATGATAGCAAACTCAGAGAACATGTTTGCAAAACTGACACAAAGTGATAAGACCTTGGTGCCAAGCCTTTCTTCTTCTAATATGCAGTGGTTAAGCTGCATGATTCATAAATAATCCTCAACTAAATGTCAGACAGATGACTTTAATCATGGGTCAGAGCTTTGAGATGTCAAATGTGGCCCGATCATAACCCTCCATGTTGGACGTATATATGAGAGAATTAGAGACTAGACAGAGATGGGGCATATACATGAAGCCCAGATATTGCAGTGGTATGCGAGGCTCACAAGATTTTGCACCATTAACCTCCATCTCAGTGTCGGTCTCTAAGCACATTGATACGTCTCTAGATTGCAATTCAAAACATCACTGTATAAATTCCAACCTTCATTACACGGCTGAGTTTCGTGTCCCTGGTGGGAGTTTAATACAGTCATTCGAGTGCGATAAATACCATGCACACTCTTAAAGTTAAATTGCACAACACGTTTTATTTTGATTGTCATAATTTCCCTCTAGTCAAATCTGACTGATGAAAGAGAATAACTCTTGTTTAGATAGATTTTTTGGATTAATACTGATGCAGATGTCATTACTAAATCATTTGAAGTGGTTTGTCTTTACATTTTCTCATGTTTAGCCATGCATAATACATCAACCTGCAAGCTTTGTTTCAGGTAATAGTGTAGGAGTTCTGACTAATCTCTGAGCTTCCTTTGCACTCCTCTCAGCTCTGAGCATCTAAGCAGTATATTCAGATGCCCCTCACCCCTCTCTCCCCCTTTCTGCTATTTCCCCTCATATCCAAGCATACTCAACTAATGGAGCAGTGAGGGATGCTCTTGAAACAACAGCTGAAAATGGACATGCTCTCCAGCACAATCCAGCAACTCACAAACACAAGAGTCCACTACATTCAGCCCTCTCAGCGATGTGAAAGCTTCCTGTAAGTACCGTCTGCACTAACATCACAGCCAAGGGCCCATAATGGTGCTGTTTTATAAATGTGATTAGAAAGCACTGTCATAATGGGGATAATTTATTTGGATCACCACAGTGAGACAGCTCCCTAATCAGTCTTTATGTGCAATTGAGATGAATCATTTCCTAGAACCAGACCTTGTACCCGGGTCCAAGTAAAACAGGTAAGTAATTCTTGACCTTTAAAATTAAACAGTACCTATTAGTTGTGCTCCCTGGGGAACAATGGTTGTCATAACCCATTTATTCACATTGGAATTAATAAGATTAGATTTCATTTCTAATGCCAGAGTGTAATTAAGATTGTAGAAACTGGCATGTTTAATGGGTCCGGTGAAAATCTGGATTGTTTCATTATTTTTGGATCCTCTTTGTCAAACTCCAGCAGCACCTCTGTTAAAGTTTATTCTTTTTAAATTAGTGTTTTAGGAATCTCAAACAATATATTCCACTGTTGGAGTAGAGGTCAGTGCTAAAGGGAGAGGAATACAAGATAGTCATGCCAAATGTGAGGCGTAATGGTGCTCTCAAGATTGCAACGAGAGCACATTGCTCTGCAGTACATGAGTCAAGTGTGCTTTATCCCCCCCCTCATTGTGCCCAGAGTTCTGATAAGTCATTCTGTACGTTACACGCCGATATAACCAAGGAGGATTCTGCCCAGGGCTCTGCACCGACAGGCAGCCCTGCCTCAGGCATTTGTTTGACTGTCGACTTTGTTTTTCTACAGTCATTTAGATTTTCAGGTTTAATTAAGCAACCTCTGTCATTAATACAGGATCTAATTTCCTAAGCGTTCAATCTCACACCCCTCTCTGCTCCTCCCGCTCCTCCCAGACCCGGGCACCCACTCCGAAGCACAAACAGTCCCACCCAACCGCTGCTGAAGAAATGCCAGCAAAGCTCCCTGGCCACCCTTTTATTTAGTATTCATCATAACCAAGACACCTGCTGGGTTGTTTTTCTTTTGCAGGGACTCTGGGGAAATGATATCTGTTGGACTGGAGCCACACGTTGGGCTTGATGAAACTTCCGGAAAAGGAAAAGCAGGATCTACTATCTCTTGACATGAATCATCAATTTAAAATATGAGGTCCCTTCAGGTATGTAAGAGTGATGCTGATGCAAATAAATATCAGCTGCTAGCTCATGTCACTTTGTGACAAGTTATTCATAACTCGGAAAACGTGTCGGTGCATGGAAATGGTTTTGATTGCATGCGTTTCGTAAGACGTGACTTGCGGATAAGTTGATATTAAACACATGTTTTTCCTTCAGTGTGTCGTGCCCATTGTCCTGAGACTTGTAATGACTTGTAACACTTGCTTTATTCACAAGATGGTGCAATAAGTGCACTTACTTACCTACTTACTCACTTTACCGAACCATCCCCTCTCAGTGAAACAATATTTGCCTCTCAAGCGTGCAACATTTATAGGCATGGGGATTCCTGCTTTTCATGCTACAAAGATCATTCAAGTTAACAAGTCTGATTAGTGTTTTTGTTCATGGAAAAGAGTTGGTTTCAAGTCAAAAGCAGATCTCACAGTTCATGAGTCTAAGCTGGATCTGAGGCTAGAGCCCGGGGAAGGAAGTCTGGCAGATACAGAGGCTTTAACTGCACACCTAAACGCACCCCGTTTAATTTGGCCTCAGAAGTTAAAGCAGCAGGTAATGCAGCACGGAACAAAGGACAGGCAGATGAAACAGGAAAGGAAAACCTTGGACCACTGCTTCCGTCCTTGACTTAATCTGATGAAAGTGAAAAGAAAAAAATACAGGACAAAGAAGGACCACAGTGGACCTGCAGGAGACTTGATTAATTTCCCGTGAATTAACGATTACAGCTGAGGTGGTGACATTTCTGGCATTATAAACTCATGTTCTCACACTTGTTCTATTCTGGAATAAGAAACGAAAACTCTGGAGGCCCATTTAACCATCCACCCACATGCACAGACAGTACTGCACCGTTGTACAAATGAGCGACCGACAGACTGTGCCATTATGAATACTAAACAATCTCAGGAATAAATCACTAATATTACTCCATGGTATAATTATTCCGGTTTTCACCACTTCTTCATCTGACATTTCTGTTCAACCTATCATTGATTCATTCCCTTTTCTCTCCCTCTTTTCTGTGCCTGAGGCTGATCTATCGCTGTTGTTGCAGCACCTACCGTTCGCCAATGGAGGTCGATAAAGATTATGGATGATTTGATGCCCCTGTAATACCACGTTATTAAGCGTGAGAGCATTATAATCCTTGTCTGCACATCAAAGACAGGCGAAAAGTCTGGCCTGCTATTAGCAGAGTGGCTGCATGCCACCTGTCCAGATGTTTGGCATGTGGACTCCATTTCTGCCAAGTTGGCATCATGAGACCGCAGGAAGTCCTCCAGGAAGTATCTGAAGCTCCCACACGACAAGGACGAGCCTGTTTGAAGAAAATGTTACATGCTTTTGTAGAAACCCACAGCTATTTTAGATGTTTTAAAGGAAAATTACCATTTTTTTTAACCTGGACCATATTTATAGCATTGAATACGTTCATAAACTCCCCCGGACAATTTTGGAGTTACTTGAAGTCTATCGGGAGATATTTAGATCCATCGCGCTGCCGTATATATCCATTAAATGGAAGTGGTTGGGGTAACGTCATTTCAGCCTCTAAATAAGACATTATCTGCCACAAAACGCCTTAATTTCACCAGTGTTTAGTTATTAGTT
>JAPMNP010720614.1:0-10346 GCA_029874935.1 Atherina boyeri | reverse complement strand
ATTGAATAAAGAGTTGCATTCCTGCTGTTTTTACTGTGAAACTTAACAAGCAATACAAAAACTTGTGACCGTGATTGCTGTGTAATGCTGGATATTGTTTACAGAAGGAAATTAGGCTGAGAGAACTAGAGGGCTTAAAGGAATCCACTTTTGTTACACCATACATGCTCTGATATTTTTGTTATGCTTTAAAAAGACATCCATGGTACTGAATTTAAAGAGAATTCATCCTGTAATGAAGCATCATGTATGTTGAAAAGCCAGATTTAAAGTTTTTCAAATTTAATATTTGCCAAAACGATTTGAAGCAAATAACCACAGTTATTGAAGCGTTAATTTATTTAAATTTTTTTCTTTATTACTTTCTAATGTATTCAACAAGCAGTTGTTTTAATCATCCTTGACCACAAAGCACATATACCACATTTTGTCACAGTCCAGACACTTTCAAGAAGCGAGTCAGCAAGAACACTTTTTTTGTCCTGGTTCGTGTGGTGGATGAGTTGTGGTGAGTACGGCTGACTTCTCTGTAAATCACCCACATCTAATAAATGCCAGCGCCTTGTGAGGAAGATCCCATGAATTGTTCACATCATGATGAATTGTTATATTTATATGTATATATTTATATATATATATATACTTAACTAAATGGGTAAATTAAAGCCCAATTTATCTTAATCCGTAGGTTAGTTTAGGTAATCATTCATCTTTGCTATCAAATCCAATATCCCCTCCTCCCTAATAAAAAAAAAAGAAATTTTATTGTCACAACCCACTTTTTAAACATTAAATCATATCTCTCTTTCTCCTCACTCTCTCCCTCCCAGCCTGGTGGAGTTGACGGAGGACATCTTGAAACAGCTCATGGAACTGGTGTTCACGCTGGTGTGTAATGGCGAGCTCAGCCTTGCCCGTGTGCTCCGCAAGAACATCCTGGATAAGGTGGAGCAAAAGAAGCTGCTGCGCTACACTAACTCGCTCAAGCCCCTTGCTGCCCGAGGGGTTTCTGCAAGGTACTGCAAGGGAGCTTTATCTGAGATGTGTATTGGTGTGTTGATGATAAACTGTAGTACCTCCATCAAGCTATTCTATTGTCAAAAATAGAAATACACAGACTAGTCAGGCATAAATTATTAGTAAACTTGTTTAGGAGGCAAGGCAAACGAATATAAATGAGCCAGGCTCATCCCACATCATTGTCAAGAACATAGGAACTGGAAAACATTGGCATCTAGCTGCATTGTCAGTCTGCCAGAGGACAGGTAGCCCTGAGCTAGTTTACTGTACTCTATTGTATTGTTGGGACAGGGCTAAAAGGGAAATGGGAACGTTTATGAAGGTGAGACGAAAGATAAGGTGAGAGGGTCAGAGTACAGTTGGAGGCCATCTGGTGGACCGATAGAGAATGGCAACTTCTAGAAGGATTTATAATTCAGGGTAAGAGAATGAAGAGAGGGACAGAGAGGAAGACTGTCCATTAGATACAACAAATATCATAAGCACTTTTAATCGTTGTTGCACAATGAGATATTACCAAGATAAACTGAAATCCTTTCCAGATCAACAGCCGAAGTCATCTAATATTTCTTTTTGTTTTAACAGACCAGGAACTCTTCACGACTTCCGCAGTCATGAGATTGCTGATCAGCTCACTCTTCTAGATGCTGAACTTTTCTACAAAATTGAGGTAGTGACTTGTTGCTGTCTTCTGTCTTTTGACTCTGAGCCCCATGGAGTCAGAGCTAATCTTTACTTAACTCTTTTTATCCTCTTATCCTTCAGATTCCAGAGGTTCTGCTTTGGGCAAAGGAGCAGAATGAGGAGAAGAGTCCGAACCTGACTCAGTTCACAGAGCACTTTAACAACATGAGCTATTGGTAAAGCAAAAATCACAGTCAATGCTCTTTCATATCACTGGAATTCCTGGCTTTTCTTTCTTAGAAATGCTGAAACCGAAGTGTTTTCTCTCCTATAGGGTCCGCTCTTTGATAATTCAGCAGGAGAAAGCCCAAGACCGAGAGAAGCTGCTTCTCAAGTTCATTAAGATAATGAAGGTAATTCACCCTACCTGTTAACTTCAAACTTGTGTTGTTTTATTACAGTATATAACATTATACGTTTCCTTTTAAAACAGCACTTAAGAAAGTTGAATAATTTCAACTCCTACTTGGCAATACTGTCTGCCCTTGACTCAGCCCCCATCAGGAGGTTGGAATGGCAGAAGCAGACCTCAGAGGTGAGAGGATTGTTCATGAAACATCTCAAGTCCACTGATGTCACAGTGATTAAGACACACCTCCCCTCACATTTCCCTAATTCTCTCTCTCACAGGGTTTGGAGGAGTATTGCACACTGATTGACAGCTCCTCCTCCTTCAGAGCATACAGAGCTGCTCTGGCTGAGGTGGAGCCCCCATGCATCCCCTACTTGTGAGTAAATGTGCTTGTTTAGACTCATACAGATCTGCAGCTCACCACAACAAGACTTGGTCTTTCATTTTTACCATCTTCTTCCTCCTCTTCGTTGCAGAGGTCTCATTCTCCAGGACCTGACCTTTGTCCATCTTGGGAACCCTGATCTCATTGATGGGAAAGTCAATTTCTCCAAACGTTGGCAGCAGTTCAACATTTTAGACAGCATGCGGCGCTTCCAGCAAGTGTAAGTCTGCTGGTATAAATAAATTTTAAAAAAAGAAAAACTTGTGAAATCATTTTTGCTTTTAGTTTTTTATTTTCAGTCAGAAAAAATTAAACATAAGAAAATATGAATTCAACAAGTTTTTAATCTGTATTATGAATGCTTGCATTCTCAAACTTCTATGATTTCAGGCATTACGAGCTGAAGCGTAATGAGGACATCATCTCCTTTTTCAACGACTTCAGCGACCACCTCGCTGAGGAGGCCCTGTGGGAACTGTCGCTGAAAATTAAGCCCAGAAATATTACCAGGCGCAAGACGGACCGCGAGGAAAAGACTTAGGGCCTGAGGGCTGCAAAACTGACCTCCAACTGTGCTTCATGACACTAACTCCACTTTACTACAGACTGAGAAAAAGACTAATGGAAGCTATCTGCTGAAAGCTAATGGGAGACTCGTGGGGAATCCAGAACAAACTACAGACAACTGAAGCGTCGTCGAGGTTTACAAGGAGCGCTGTTGCTCTGGGAGATTATATTTGGGATTACTGTGGTCTGGCGTGTAGACGGGGAGAGATTCAAAGACTGATGAAACCAGAGAAAACCTGGTGCCAAGTAGGAGCAAGGAATCACAGAGCGGACAGGGAGGACACTACGGAAATTACCAAAGTCTGCTCCCTGGGCTCTCTGTTTTAGAGTGGAGCTGTTGCGTGCGAGTGAGATTGAGCTGAATGGTCCATTACTCTTCAAGTCCCTTCCTCCTCTTCCTTATGTATGTGCCATTTGCTGGTCATCTTCTGCAGCACTCTCACTGACTTACGAGTTCCCCTCTAACAGCAGACCCTCAAGAGCAACCTGCCATGAACTGTTACATCCACACACAGGCTGCAGGCTGAGAATCTGCTGTGGGTGTAAGGGTAAGAACTTGAAGAGAGGATGACCATTATAGACTGGAATTTGAGTTTGTTTTGAAACATTTTGTGTAAGAATCATGTATGGTTATGACATGTATTATATACAGTGCTCCTTTTGTTCTTAAAAAGGACGTTTATGCTTATGAGAAGAGCTTAGCTTCTCCCAAGTGCCATATGTATGTGCACTCAAAAAAGCAAAGCAAAAACACAAAAAAGATTACTAAAGATGCTGTGATCTATGGACGTCATACTGAATCGAGTGCCGTGGTCAAGTGTAAAGAACCATGAGGCAATCACAATCATGTCCCAGTCATGTCTGTGTGAACGAGTGTGTGTGTGTGACTGAAGTCCTCAGTGGCATGTGTGTTTGTCATTCCAACGTGCTGTAGTAAATCATCTGATTCCTTTTTGGAATAATGTTAAAACCAACGCATCACACTGTGCTCTCAAACTACAATAAAACAAACAGCTCTGTTTCTATAAACACCATGTCTGTCAAAAGCTTCATTGTCCTCCAGGTAAGACTTGACACTTAGGGAAAAAGGATAAAAATAATTTTCATTTATTGTTGTACAGAAAGTGAGTGAAAAATTAAATTTAAAAAAAATTAAGGCATGGATTCAGCATTAAATAATAAAAAAAAAAAGTGCTAGGGAGCAATCTAAGTGTAAGATTTCTTAACACAGCTGGCTCTAATCTGATTTTAAGAAGTTATTACAAACGGGAATTGTGAAAGCAAAATAGCTATATTATATTAATTTAAATATACTAACTCTAAAGAAGCACTTGTCAGTTTACCTGTACAGTCAAACTCAAAGTGCAAAAGCACAACAAATCTAATATCTTAATAATACTTCTTAATCTTAAATATAAGACCTTCCATTTCAGTAACAGCTCATGAAACCATTCGGGTAACATAAAAAATAAAAAACATCATGGAAGACTCATTTGTGGAAAGAAAAGCCTATAAGCATACAAGATACACAGTGATAATTCTAGTAAAATAATTAATTGAATGCAGCTTTGAATGTTTGCAATGTGATTGTAGATAATATTTTCAAAACCAGCAGTGGAAGAGACAGTTTCTGACACATCAATAGCAGCAATTCCAAATAAAAGCTCATATTCAGTCTGGATCCATCCATTCACATGCACACAAACATATCCATTCAGTCTCAGTGAGGCCGACTACTGGGCTCCAGCAGGACCCTTTTAGGTGGAGGGTTAGGGGCACCATTCTGCACGTCGCTCTGCTCAGAGATAACCCGTTTGAAGCTTCGGGCGTGACCATTAATGGATCCACGCTGCCATTTGCAAATGTCACCGTTCAGAATATCTTGGATGTGCTGCACGATGAGGTTGATGGCCACTGAAGACAGACAAACGAGGACTTTTTCAAGCATTCCTGATTCTGAAGAAATTAGAAAGAAACAGTTTTTGTTTTTTAGATTACTTACCCATATTGTCAACTCCTCTTGGAATGATGACATCTGCATACTTCTTAGTCTTAAAAAAAAAATTAAAAAATTTTAGAAACAGTAAGGTTGTTTAAAATAACTGAGCATTTGCACAGTGTTGACCGTGATACTTACAGGCAAACAAAACTCCTCAAAAGCAGGCTTTACAAACGTTGTATACTGACTGAGAATCTGCTCCAGGTCTCGCCCTCTGCTCATGTCTCGCAGGACTACAGGAAAATTAGGTCAAACCACTGAGACTGGGACAAGATCAGATACTTTGTGTGAATGAGTCAAATACCTCTGCGAGACAGTCTGACATCTGAATCTGTGTCAACAAAGAGCTTCATGTGAAACATATCACGCACTTTCTGGGGGTAAAAAACAAGGATGCCCTCAAAGAGAACCACATCTGCCGGGTACACCGTGATCCTGTCTTCCAACCTATAAACAAACAATGAAATCTCAGACTAAAGACACTGGAAAAAGGAGGACAGAGGATTTTTCATCAAGGCTTAATCAGTATTAAAAGTTTCTCTCTGACCTGGAATGGGTGACAAAATCATATGTTGGTACTTCAACCACCTTTCCCTCCACAATGTCCTTCAGGGTTTTGTACATCAAGTCTGTGTCAAATGCCTCTGAAAGACATTTAAAAAAGGAAAGTTAAAATTTAGTAATAAAGTGGACGTATCATGTGCCAGTCTGCTATATATGAAGCAAAATATTATTGGTCAAAACATTGAACTCATGTAACAGAGATTTTTGAGTAATGTTTGAAGCCTGTAAGTTGGGACCTCTATATTAACAGTCAATGGTTGGGACAAAGACAGCATATGTTAGTGTGGAGTCAAAGTCTTTATTTTGTTGATATTCCTCACATTTGCTTATGGCAATTTTTTTGACCTAAACAACCTCTCCAAATGTTTAATAGACCCAGCAGAGAAGTTTTCAGCCCTGTCTCACACCAAGTCAGTCAAAGCAACAAATACAAAATCTTATGTAAAATGAAATTTCAAAATCCAACCAATAGTCCTTTAGACTTGTCAGAAAGACAATTTCCTGGGTAATAAGATCTGCATCAGCAAACAGGTAACCTTCCTTATTTATTTTTTTTAAATACTTGCTCTTGATATTGACATATCTCCAGATATTAGATCACACAGGACCTAAATAAAATTAAAGATTTATTAATAAAAACCTTGAATGCGACAATTTTATTATATTGTGTAAGTGGGAAAATAATGTCATAACTCTCAAACACAACTAAGTAAATCCAGACACTTGTTTGCTGCTGCAATAAAAGAAAAAGTACCGTTTGTAAGATGGTCCTACCTGGATGATCAAAGTTGTACTGGCCTTTAAGAGCTTTCGCTTTCTGATCTGGCGTTAGAACTTTGTAGAAACTGTCCTGGCTTATAATGGCCACTTTTCTCTGGCGATGGTCCACCTTGTTCTGCCCCAGGAGCTCCATGATCTTGGCGCAAACTGTTGACTAAAAGAAAACTTCACTCAAATAGGATTTTTTTTTTTCTATCATGTCTCATAACGTGTTACAAGGCAGGAACAGAAACATTTTAAATAAAGTTCTTTTAAAGAAGGTAGGGAAGTATAGATGATCCTTGTGTGAGGTACAGTGACCTCAGTTTTAATGTCCATCAGCTGACAGTGAGTCGATCACAGAGGGGAGACAGTTTTGTTACAGTGGTCACATGTGCAGTCTATCGCACGATAAAAGAGGCGAGATAAGCCATAATAATTCATGTAGCTTAATATCTTTAACGAAATCATAAGTGAATAGATTCTAGTCAAGTGGGCGTGCCAATTGTTTTGACAGTTCGATGTACGTTAATGCTAGCGCTACTCATAAACAAGCTAACGGCATGCTAATTTCGGGTTTTAAATGACTGACCTTGCCACTGGCTGTTCCCCCACTAACACCGATTAAGAACGGGTGATGCCTTGGCCGTTCTGACTCGTCGATGCCTCCAGAAAAATCCATTGCTGCCAAATGGATTGTAAAGATATCCAAAATCCTGATATTTTGGATGCGTGCTACCTCTGCTGTCAGCTAGCAAAGGCTGGCAGCAACAACACGCAGTTCTCGCGAGACGTGGCACTTGCATCAAGGACAGCGACTAACACCCGTTCTCGCGAGAACTGTGTGGTTCATGCGTACAAACTTCTAATTTGCCCCCCAAAAAATAAAAAGATGTTCATATTTAATAGAAAGTGAAACAAAACATACTTTCTGAAAACCTGTTAAACGCCTAAGTCTACATGTAGTTTGTGCGTGTATTTTATGGATTCATTTTCTTAATTTGCTTTCCCATTTACTCAAACATGGTTTCTGCTTGTGTTCCGATATGTCCATGTTTGTGAAATGCTGTCCTTTCTCTTATATTTTGTTGTCTATGACGCTACATTTTCCCACCTCAAAAATGGAAAGAGGTACAAATAATGTTCTTTTGTATGTTTTAGCTACAACCATGCAGCAGATTTTGCATATCTGGCCCTGACTTTAAGACTCGCTCTTAGAAAGCAAGACAAAAGCGAATGAAAAGATTTATATTCTTTATCAAAATAATATACACCAAAACATTATTATTTCACTGGGTCCTTTTCTGTGTCGTCACAACACTATGACTTGTCTTTGTTGGATTCATCAATCGTAATCTCAAAAGTATTACTTCCTTTAACTCTCTTCACTGTCTCTCCTTTGGCAGCAAGGATTTCCTCAATGTTTCTGAAACACAAGAAAAATAGATTAAACAAATGCCACTGTATACGTGAACAAAAGATGCAACATCTTCCATACTTTACACATAGTTTCAATGTCTACGAGCAGGAAGTTGTTAAAACATCATTTTTGTTTTTTGTTTTATTTTTATTCTTAAAAAAATAAACAGAAAATATTCATTTGAGTTTTTCCTCAATTATGCTCAGAAGGGCAGCTACTGTATGTAAGGAATTCAGTGAGGTCAGCATGTCATTTTCCTGTCTTTGTTGAAGGATGTTCTGAAAACGTAATAAAAAAAATGTAACTAATAACTTGAATATCATATTAGGACACATAAAATCATAACAAAAACAAAAACCCAGAACCGCACAAGAGCAAAATGTTCATTTGTACACATTTAGGGACAGTGTTTGACTACATTCTTTTCCATTACAGTTTGAGTATACAAAGTTTATTCACTAAATGAATATGTTTTATTTTCTTTCTCTGTTTTATTGATTTGTCTAAAAGACTTGACTACCCTAAAGGGTATTATGAGTATTGCCACTCCCAATTTTGAAGACTGGAGTCCAGCAGAGACACTTGTTATCCTTTTAAAGGAAACTGATAATGTACAAAGAAAAAATATCAGCCAAACTTTCTTCATTCAGTCCAGTAGATTCACAGAAATGCATTCAAACTGTTATTATAAGAACATAATGCTACAAGTCTAAGTTCTATTTTTGTGGCAGCCACACTACTAAACATATACAGTTGTCAATTTGATATGGCTAATATATATTCCTTATAAAGTTATTCATCGATTTATTTTTGTTGATATTTATATGGGCGCGTGCTGATCCCCTGCAACCAAGATTTGAACTAAACTTTTTTAAGGTTCAGAATTGTACTTTACTGTTTATCAAAAAGTACTAACATTAGCTAAAAAAAAAAGTTCTACTAATTGTGTTTGCTCATGTGTGGCTACACTCTTCCTCAACTGCTTGGGCTTTTCATCCTTCTCCCCTTCATCAATTCAATTGTCACATGCTGTCCAACTCATTTCATTCTTAATTTTCTTACTCTGGTACGTGGTTTTCTTGCCTGCTGTTTTTTCAGCCAATCAATCCGTTTGCTGTTCCTTAAAACTTTCTGCTGTTTTGTTATTCTACCTCCAAGAACTCCTCACCAATACCGCTTCCTGATAACCAAGGAGCTTCATCAGATGTCTTAACAACTTCCTAGCTCTGCTTATCCACCATCAGCTTTTATATTTTTGGGTGTCACATTGTCTTCTTTGTTCCTGTCACTGCTCCACCAAGATAATGCATCAAAGTCTGATAAATGAATCTCTTGTACATCTATGAAAAGTGTTCCATTTTTTTATTGATCTTTCCTTATTAAGCTATCTTGCCTCTTTAAGGTTTTATGTTTAAATGGACAGAGAAAGCTGCAAATGAACCACATTTTGTACATCAGTCAAGTTGTTTGAATGCTATAGCACCACTAACCTCTTCCCCTCTAGGTCTGAGAACCATTTCAGGTTATCAGCGATGATGTGGTGATTCTCACACCCTGGACATGTCACTATCACTACACCTTTGTGGTAAGCCAACTTAGAGATCTTCTGCGTGGACCTGGTGGAGCAAACCTGCCAACATGACAGGTCAGATATTGGAAGTTTAAACTTACAAGTTAAATTACAAAATAACATATGTGTGAAAGAAGACTTAAAAAGAGCAACAATAAGGGTTATGCTACCTTGCATGTGTAGGTTAGTTGATAGTGAGTTGACTGGATTTTTCCAATAGCGTCTTCTCTGGTAGCCAGTGAGGTTGAGAATCCTCTGGAACAGCTGAGACGAGCTTCACATCTGTCAGCAGGTAACAAATGATAAAAAATTCTTTGGTCCTCCGAGGAAAGCTGCTCTGCCCTGGTTGTGCCTGTCAGACGGTGAAGCACAGAACAGAGTCTGGACGCAGCTGGACGGCTGTAAAAACACTGCATTACCAGACTGGCTGCGTGCCTCGTTTGGATAAATTGCGTGAATGTCAAACACTTGGCGAATACTAGCATGTCAGTTGGCGTTTTTACCGTTTTTACAAGATATGTGACGGTTCTAGCAAAGAGTATATAGCCCTATATATAGCTATATGGCTATATACTCTTTGGTTCTAGGGCACAAAAGTTACACGACTATTTCATCAAATAGGATACTGACGCGCTTTGATGACGTCACATATGTTCGCCTTTTCAAAATACATTTTATTGTCATGCATTTCTTGTTTTTCTTCGTTGTGCTTAACTTGTATGCATACCATATGTTTATATTTTACTTACTTACTGAAATACTGTGGAATCAAACTGTTTTATTGTATTTCTGTAATGCATTTTTATCCCCATTTATTTGTATATTGCTTAATGTCAAAAAAGCAAAAAAACCAAACATTTTATTGTCGGCAGATAATAATTACATGGTATTTACTCTTCTATTCTTTCTTTCTATGTTTCTTTCTGCCAAAAAGTGAACTTGTACTGTACATGAATAGCTACCCTAGAGGAATCATCCACATCCATTTGTCAAACATGATCTACAACACTGATCTCTGGCAGAGAA
>JAPMNP010720610.1:0-11084 GCA_029874935.1 Atherina boyeri | reverse complement strand
TTTTTTTTTTTTTTTTTGCTGCCGAAATAAAGTTAATGAATTTTTGGGTTAGACCACCAGCAGGATGGAGGGGGGAGTTGGGGAGGAGGTGTGCGGTTGCCTACAACAAGCATTCTTGATTTTTTTTTTATCTCCATAGAAGGGAGAATGTGGGAGGTGAGAGTTTGTTTGAAGAAGGTGGCTATATGTAGCGCCAAGCGATCTTACTGTGAAATATACAGAAAGGAAAAAGAAAGAACAAAAACGAATGTAATCCCCAATAACACACACACTATGAAGGGCACAATAATGACCAATCGATCGTCGACATTGACCAAATTAAAGCGACTCGACATAGATTTTTAGTTCGTGCGTCTCGTGATTGTTGTAGAACACGTCCGCGCGCCTACCTATCAGCATTTGGGTGATAGTTGCACAGCGGGGGGAGAAGAGATGATTGCCTTTGTGTGATATGAACATCAGCCATGTCTGAGCACTGCCTCTACGCCTTGTTTTGAAGGTTCAGCTGTGCCCCACGTGGGGATCATCTGCGGCTTTAAGGCCTCTCGTCCAATGGCAGCACGGTGCACTTATTCAGTGGCTTCCCATTGGCCAACTGGCGTCAAGCCTGTCATTCACGGCGCGGTGTTGTCAATCAATACCACGCGGGGTCAAGCGCTGACAAATGCCTGTGCTCCCCGGTCCTCTGCCTGTGAATAGAGCCTGGAATGGCTGCTTAATTAGCTTCGAATGGCTTTTCTCTCCAGTTCAAACAATCTGTTACCACCACGTGGTAATGAGAGCCTACATTAAACAAAGGAAGAAAGGAAGCATGCAAACAGTTGTAACATTACAACCTGTAGTTTTTCTTTACATATGGGCATATGTAACAAAAAAACAAAAGGATTCTGTTTACTTTTATCCCAAAGGCCAATCGACCTGTTCTAGCAGTAGGCATGATATTAGTAATATGTTTTTAAGATCGGTGCTGTGTTTCCACTATCAAAGAGCAATTTTTTTTGATGAATACAAAAGAAGTCGCTATATATTTTTTTATTTTAGCTGTGATAATAAGGCTGAGAAGTAAAGAAAAACAGCAGTGCACCCATAAAGACATTGACTAATTAGGCGTCGGCTTTTAAATGTATAAAACATTGTCATAGCTGATGAATTAGCAAAAGGCAAAGCATGGTATCCTTACACATGTACAAGATGTAATCCTGTACAATACTGCACTCAATTATGGTCATGAAGCAAATTTAAACTAATGACATGAGTCTGGTCTGTGTAAAGTTACTTAAGAGCAAAAACAGCCATGTTTCACAGTGCAGCAGCAGCTTTTGGGGGAATGCTAAGTTCATTATGTCACGTTAAAGTCTGAGATTGCCCAGCAGTCGTCTTACTTGTCATTCTCGTCAGCCAACTTGAGGATGTGGGATAACTGTGTTATTTCCAAAAGTACGGGGGCAGTGTGTGAGAAACTCAAAGCACACACAAGAGCTGGCGGGCTAATCTCAGCCAGGCACCCCCTCATGCTTTTCAATAGAGAGTGCTTGGATTAAAGGCAACAAAAGGCTGGGCCAAACCCCAGGGAGAGGAGGCCCTCCACCCACTGAGACCCCCACTCTGTTTATTTACACGGAAACCCCAGCCTTGGTGAAACTCCCACCCTCAGGCATTACACATAGGCCTATTTGCAGAGGTGGCTCTAATTCTTGACAGAGCAGGGATTGTCCTGAGTCCTGCCACTTTGAACTGGCTTGCAACTCACTTTCCACATGGCTCAGATGTAGCCAGTGAGCAAATATTTTGCTTCTTCCACAGAACAATCTCCTTGGGGGTCATATTGTTCAAATGTAGCAATCCATGTCACACTCATGCATGAATTTTTGTGGGGAAAAAACTGGTGAGTATACAATTTAAAATCGCACCTTTGCAGCCCCACCAACAAGGCAGAGATCAGTGATTGGGTGGAACTATTTATCATTAACTCATATTGGGCATATTTACAGACTACATAGAATTGGCTCATTGAAGTGGCTTCTATATGATAAATTGTTTGTCCATATTCTCTCTTGTCTGCTTACTTTCCTGTTTGCAAAACTGAAAATGGAAGCCCTGTTACTGCAAAGGCTGGGTTTGTATGGCAGTAGTACACTTAAGGTTAGTGCTGTTTGCTTGGAAATTCGCAGACTTACATACCGCACGTTCACAAACAAACACACATGCTGTGTATCGCAGCCACGTCATTCACAGGCTGGAGACAGAAACGTACAAAAAACACGCACACACATTCCATGCAACAAAGAGCCCACAGTATGTGGTGAGAAGATGAATTGCCTGTACTGTATTATCAGGATGAGTCATCAGACGGTAATCAATGAAAACAGGATGAGAGTCCTTATCAAAAGAGAAAAATGCAGACATGAAAAGTGTCGCAAAACAAAAAAGAGCTTTTAGCAGGAATCTGGAGCTGTAAATAGCCCTGAGCTAAAGGGGGGTGCAGCCAAATGATACTCTGGAATCAATACTCCCTGCAATCAACAACCTGTACTTATATGTACTCACAGTAATAATGATACATACACAACTGTTGAAAAAGTCTCTTCTATGTGCAAATATTTTCATCAGCAGTAAGAAGCAAAAAACAAAAGCTTTTTGGGTTTTTCACATTTGGAAACAACTTGACAACACTAGGCAATGTCACAAAATACATACAGTACGCACATTCTAAACTCAAATTAAGTTACTTTATCTAGTTACTTGAAAATGTTCCACTTTTTTCTCTACTCCTCCCAATTTCCTAATTCTCTAAACATAGATTAATCAAATGCATCCCTGAGGCCCTTGCTCTGTTCTTGGGATCAGGTTTTTCAAATGTCTTGTTCTTGCAAAAAAGAGAGTACCAAAATGACAAAATACTGAACTGTTGGATGGTTTTAATTAGCTCAACTCAATGCAAAAAATTGTTAAACGTCACAGCTGATTAGATTTAGCCTGTGTAACCCATTCAAATTAGACATACCATAGGATTACTATCACACTGTGTTTGGAGGTTATCTGCCAGGATTTTCATGCTAAGCTTTGATTTTATGTGATTTCCAACAAAAATATCTCACAAATATACAGAAGTAATGACGAATAGCTAAGCTAAACCACAAGTATGTGTCTTGGTTTTTACTGTCACACCGTCATTTAGTTGATTGACTTGCTGGTGCGTTGTTAACACCCAGAAACCCACATCGTGATTAAAAAAGACTGAGGGTGACAATAAAGCTCTTTGACAATTAGCAGCGTTTGCTAATCATTAATCTTTGCAGCAATCACAACTTTGTTTTCTTTCACTTAATGTTCAGTCATAAATCAGTGTTTCAGATCAGTACATTGATTGTAGTAGTCGGTGCTTTTAATGCAGTTAAATCTTAGTTCATGCAGAAACAAACTGGAACTAAAACACAGAAAAGCTTCAGATGAAATGCTTCATGCTCAATCTGTAACACTTTCCAGCGTGGAGTTGGCAGCTGACACTTGAACTCCCCGTTTCCCCTCACAGGCTTGTTATCATATGTAATGTTGTCATCTTCCTGCATTGTTATTGTTGTGTGTCCAGCAAACATAGCAGAGCTGGAGGGCTGCCAGTTTTATTCTTATCCATTTAAATTCAGATTGCTATTTTCAGAGAGGCAATGTTGGCAGACGTTGGCCTTTCTAAACTTTTTTTTGCACCCCTGCTCTTTTGTACAACGAAGTATCAGAATTGCAGTAGTGAGCAGTGGTTTGTTCAACTGACCCTTAACTCAGGAAATCTGTAACGGCATCATATCTATTTTCATAACAAACTACAGATTAGAGCTAGTTTCGGGCAGTTAAGTTCAAGTATTGAATTATTCCCATCTAACAATCTGCCTCTGGATGCACTTCATATTTTGGTGCAGACATTCTCTACTGTGAAAAGATTCAATGACATTAAACTGATCTGAGGATCAAGCCGTACCAGTTGATTGAGAGGATCTTGAGTTGCACAACAAAGATTCTGTTACTCTAATCCAGTTTGCTAAATGGCTAATGTGATTAAAAAGATTCTTTGGGCCTAAATTCAGTTATGGTTCATGATTACATTCACATGGCATGGGAATGACTTCACATGACTGTCTTGAAAGAAAATTTGTTGTCAGGGTAACAGCAGGAAAAAGTGCTGTTTCTATTGAGGTCAGAGACTGTGAATTGTTTGGCTAAGTGTCTCATGAGGCTGAGGGTTATATTCACTTACATCAAACAATGATGTCGGTAAGGTAAAACCTCATCAGCGAGAAATGTGAAGCACCTTCATAGAGCGGATGAATGGTGAGCAGACTGCTTTAACTAGCTCCATAATGAAAATGTGAGTTGAATAGTATCTTAGAAATCTCCTTCTGAGACCACAAGCCTCTGTTATATTATACAGTGTTTCACCACTTCTGCCTCGCTGAGGAGCATTTCATATTCCCTGGCACACAGTATTATAGCTCTACTCCTCCATGCCAAATTGACTCCACAAGTGTTCCTATACCTGCTGACTGACACATGCTCGCATAAAATGATTCTTTCACCAGAGGCCGGCATTGCTGCTTGCTCTGGAGGGGTGCTTGATACCATTATTAAGTTGAAAAAGGGTGAGGGAATAGGGAATGGAAAGAAAGCTTGACTGGGTAGAGAAGAATAATAGAGAGCTGAGGAAGTTATCAGGGCAGGGTAGAGTGAGGCTGCTGTCTGACAGCAGATCAGAGAGGTCCTCCAGCTGGAAACCCTGCTCATGAGCCTGGCAGAGCCTCGCCCAGCAGTCAAACAGGACGTTGAGCTTTGCAGCACATGGGACGGGTCAGAACAGCAGAACCTACAGCTTGTCTATGTCTACATATCAGCATTATGGAGTGATGGAGGAAAATGTCAAATCTTATTCTTGAAAATCCCTTACATGTATCAAAGTGTACAAAAGATGACAGATGTAATAGAACCGAAATGTAATCATTTCTGTTTTATCAGCGGGAAGTCTATTCTTACTGAAATTTAGACTTATTGCAATTCTTCTCTGGCCTGCCTGTTTATTCCTGGTTTGTCCCTTAAACAAGGACACAAACGGGTTAAAGACTTGTGGAGACAGAAGCCCTAAGAGAGAAAGAGAGACCGAATCAACAAATTAAAGCCTGTCCTATGAGAGACTAAGCCTCTTATTTTTATTTCAAATGAGGATAGAAATTGACTTCCTTATTAAATCTAATTATTAGCCGGTGCCCTCCAAAAGTCTTCTGAAATCGCCTGGAGCAGCCAAGCTATTAGCATAAACACCACCACTGGCAAGCTTAAAACAAATGGTATATTTAGTCAGTGTTAATGAGATTAAAGTGTGCAGGATTCAGGAGCAGTTCTACTAACAGTGAGCATCACATCTTCATTATGGATGCCCTGACTTTTCAGTTTCCACTCTCTTTGTTTGCTCTTCGGTTCTCTCTGCCCCTCCTGCTCGTCTCGGTTATTCAACAGCTTGTGTTCAATCTTGATCCAAAAATCCCAGACAATCATAAATAATAAAGGATTACACCAATCTGAAAAGCTGGTGGCTCGCCAGCGGCAGTGCGCACACAGAGAAATAATTGTTGGCCATCTGTGCACCAGATTGGTAAGAGAAAGGGTAAACAAAGAGCACAGTGTACCTGCTAAAGCTTTCTGCTCTTCTCGCTCTCTCCCTTTAGCCAGAGTACATGAAAGGATTTGATGGCACTCACCCCTACAGAATCCACTGGCTCACTCCAAGAGATTTTTTGATTAGGGAGGTTTCAGAACCTTGGACTGACAAGCCCCGTCTGTCAGGATTCTAGCAACGGATGAGGTTATCTCTCTATCAGCAGCCTTACTGTGCTGAAATGCGGCTCAGTGACAGCCAAACAGTAGAAGAGTGGAGGATAATTGACCAAGCAAATGATCCTATTTACATGTCAAACTCACAGCTCCCCCCAAAAAAGAAAGTGAAGTCATAAAAGCTTGCCCCATCAATCACTGCTCTATGGACTGAGATGAGATTTACTACCATGTTAGATCTGTACTGCCAGAACTGCGGTAAGGGATGCATAAACCTACACAAATCATTGCAGATCTTTGATTTGGATATTGATCCTGTCGTTATGGTTAACACAGGGGTCAAGCAATATATTTTTTTTTAAGGTGACATGATTGACACTTTCGGGTGAGAGAATTAACCAATATGATTGATAGTCTGATCGACTTCAGTTAACTGTCTTGCGATCATAACTAAGCTGATATTAACCATCACATTCACTGATTGGGTAATAGCTTCTACATGGAAACACATCACTGCACAGCTGTTTCTACCTATTAACTGGAAACAACAGCCTGAGTTTGGGCTTACTTTCGCATCTTCACACTCTGTGCGGGGAGTGAAAAATGACCCTACTGCTTCCCATTCATCCCATCTGGAGGACCCTCATTATGGCACAAGATTTATATATGTATATGTAGAGAGAGTTATATCGAGATAGATAACGTAAGGTTCTGGGGCAGAGAGGAGACAAAAGATAGAGCCGAGGCATAATGAGCTGTGTTTATGTGCAGTGTTGCTTGGCCTGTTGACAACCACTAATGAAGTTACAGTTAGTGGGGGGATCTGCTGGCACTAATTAAGCTTGCTGTCATTAACAATGTTGGAAAGAGGAGGTGCTGCTGCAGAAATGGGTGGAGCAAACACTGGCAGATTCATCACAACAGCAGTTACACACACAAATACAAAACTGGAGCTATGCAGGGAGGGTATTTGATATCATTTTAGTGCATGCAGGAAACTCCTGACTACAACTTAAAATTTTTATAGGACAACACAAATTGCCTTTCAAACTAAACAAAAAACAGAGGCTTCTTTCATTTAAAGCAAATAGCTACTCCTACATGAAAACACTGATGTGAGGGGGGTATAGAGCAGTCTTGAAAAGTCTAAAGACATAAAATCACAGTTTATGTTAAATAGCTTTAGCAGGAAATATTTTACACCCAAGTGAACCTACAGTGAGGACTGGCTAGTCCAGAAGCCACAGCTCTGACATCTGGAAATGTGGCATTCACCACTGAGCTGTTAGAAAGTGGGAGAGAGCTCGATTGACTGTCACAGAGTCGAATCGAGCTCAGTGTGTGCCATCTTAACCACAGCTCCATCGTAGCCTGTAATCCAACTCACCACTGAAGCCACTGCTGCTGGCTGCCTGTGCAGACCAAGCCTCACAGTTTGTTTATGCAGCACATAGACCCGGCCATTAGAAGTGGGAAGCCTGTCAAAAATAAAAAGAGACTTTTCATGTTTGAGGGCTGCAATTGTGGCTCTTGTGTGATGTTTTTCCTCCACACTGACCCCTCGCTTTGAGGTCGGGAATCTGCTTAAGCCCGGCCTGTGGAGCCAGCTGATTTGTTGGGCCAAATGCAGTATTTTTGAACGTGGTGGTGGAGTGGGTGCCTCCGGCAGAGGTACTCTGGTTACATGAAATGACTGTGTCTGTGTAACCAGGACAGCCTACACATCGTTATAATGGCTCCTCAGGCAAAGAAACCAAATATTCTTCATAAGTGTGCACAACATTTCCCTTGTTATGTCCTTGTTACCTTTCTTCATCTTTCCGAAAAATCACTAGCACCCCAAGGCAAATTTAACCCTGCAACAAGCTGAGTAAAGCCTATGAGTCATACTAATTGAGAAATAAAGGTGTAGTAACATTCCTGTATTGGAATACCTAAATAACCTTAAATACTTCTTCATAAAAACTCCAGAAACTGCTTACAAATTATACAAGCTGTTTAAGACAGCTATTCCCAGCTCACAACCATTCAAATAATAAAGCAGCATAGGGAAAACGTGGAAATTTGCTATGTAGTTAACTTGCGGCAGCCACCAATTAGGTTTATGATTCGGGCGCCTCTGGGCCACTGTCGCCAGGCCTCAGTCTCCCTCTGATGTCATTACACAAATCTGCTGCAGTCTGACAGAGCAACAGGGCTGTAGGACACAGGAGGAGAAGGAGAAGGAAAGTTGGCTTGGCTCCTCTCTTCTGATAGCAGCAGATAAGCTGGCCTTGGGGCCTCTTATCTCATCTGTGCATCCTGTGTAAATGTAAGTTTTAGTCTGGCAGATTACATCAGCAGAGTCTGCAGGGGACAGAGGCCGGCCGCCGGGGGACTGTGATGACTCCCCTCATGTGACAAATGCATCCCCTCCACCCTTTATGGACTAACAAAGCAGGACTAGGGTGTACTGTGGGAGACGGCTCCTCACAGCCAGTTAAAATAAGTCCCCACAGGAACTGGAATTAAAACTGTCAACTTCTATTTAGTCTAATAGTTCACCCCCCCTTAGCATTTGTTTTCACTGTCATCTGCACACTCTATGCAGTTATAGTGATATTAGTGGACAGGGTGCCTCACTTTTGATAAATGTCCTCATCACAGCTGTGTGGAGGTGTGTGCCATGATGGTGGAAGCACAGACCAGCTGACATGCAGACCTGCTATGGTGCAGAGGCCACAACGATGCCGTATGACTGTAAAAGGTTCATTTTAGGACACATAAATACAGCCTTTCTGTTTGTGTAAAAGCCTCTCTATCCATATACTGTATGTACAACACATTCCAGCCGCACAGACAGACAGACAGGCAGGCCACATCTGGTGAGCAACCAACAGAAGGCCATCGCCCGTCTTCTCCCCCTGCTGCCTGCAACTGTCATCCCACCCAGGGAGGGGAAGTAGCGAGGTTGCAGTGGTTGGCCAGACGGGGCCAGCTGTGTGACCACAGACCTCTGAGGGATGGAGGAAGGGATCCGCAGGACTTATTACAGACCCAGCTACACACTGGGCCTCACAAATAACTACCTCACAGCCAGTGGCAGCCACCGAGTAGCAGCAGTAACACTGCAGGATTTGTCTTTTGACAACACAAAAATGAATGCCTGTGTGTTACTCCTGTTCAAACAAGCGTATCCTGTATCTACTGTTTTAACTAAGACTTTAATGTATGGTTTACTTATTAAAATAAACTTTGCTGCTTCATAGACAAATTAAACAGATTAAGTCACTGAACTGACAAACACACTAAAGGATATAGATGCTGAATCGCCCTGGCAGTTTTGGGTGGACTGTGTTGTGCCACAGTCTGCTGCCAACTCATATCAACTGAGAGCGACCGTTACTGAACTGCACCGTCAGCTGGATCACAGGGCAGAAAGTCTGAGAGTGATGAAGTCACTGTTTTGCCTTGGTCCCCAGGGTAGAGATTTGTAAGCTAATCAGCTTCTGTCTCCCCAGATTCCAGATCTTCCTCTCCCTGGGGAGCCGCTAATGGGACAGGGGGACAGAGCCACCATGCAGCAGAAGTCCTCTCGGCTCACAGCACTGACATCTGTCTTCAAGATCACACACCAAGAGAATAAGAACAATGTTGACTTCATTTTGCCGCACACTCAGCTGTATGCATACACATACTAGCATGCACACACATATATAGGACTATACGCACACACTTGCAGAAAAGCAAATGCAGAATAAATTAAGTATTGCATATATAACCTTGGTTATTTGCAATTTGTCATGCAGCCCAGGAAAGATAATTGAAGCAACCTCCCAGTATGCAAATGGAATGATAATCAGCCTCACTACTCTACCAAACACATGCACAGAGAAAAAAAACAGTTACATTGTTAGCAATTTCTAATAGAGGACACCTATTGACCTATTTTCTCTTGGAAAGGCAATTTGTCCCTCCAAACTAAAACTAATAGGTGGCAAGATGAATGGATTAGAGAGGGCTAGACTGGGTGCACTGTGCCACGAGGCACTAAATCACCAGATTATTAGTTTTATGAGCCAAGCCCATGAGAGAATGATTGCTAATGTTCCCAGAGTAACCAAGGGAAATAAAGGTAATGGAGCAATTTATAAATTCTGATTGGTATACATAGAGAACTTCCAGCCCATCTCCTTTGTTATTTTACTGCTCTCGATAAAATCCGCCCCAAGCCATACAAACACTACGACCAGCTATCAAAATCAATACAATCACAGAGCCGCAAGTGCTGCATCTGCTCCTTTGTTATTTTTAGTGCAATGCAGTCTGACCTGCAGTTATAAATCAAAACAATGTGGAAAGAGGAGAAAAAAGAAAAACAAAACACCTATATCAGCTTCCATTTCTTAACTTCATTTAGCCTGTCTGGAAGACATACGGAAGATGATTCACCACCAGCACACTCTACATACCCTAGGCGCATGTTTATTGATGACAAAGACAAGCTCTGTTTAAAACCATACATCATATTTTGTTTTCCAGAGCTGCAAGATAATGTTGTGAACAGACAGAGGAAATATAGAAAGACAGGTGTTTTGTTTAATCCTCCCAGCTCAGATGAATAACCATCCCTCACTCATCCTGTTTTTGTAACCGCACAACTTTCCATCACACAAACCCAAATCTTTAATTTCCACATCTTCACAGCTCTCTGATGTCTAAATTGTAAGCCGCACTAAGTCCAAAATGTCAGCTGAAATGTTCTGCAGATGTACGCCCTTCTCATGTGGTTCATGAAAGCAGAGATTTATCTGGTTAGAGAAGGCTAGTTGCTTTGTGACCACAGCCTGCCTGCCTCATTTTCATGTCAAGGTGGGTGGTCCTAGTGTCCTCTCGTGTCCGTTATTGAGGAGAATGAACAGCACATATCTTCTAACCATCTTTTCATATTGTTTTGTTTTAAAGAAACCACCCAATTATAGTTTAATTAAAATCAAGGCAAGCTCTGACTGTTTAAAGTAGATGTGCTGCTACGACCTCCAATGTAATTTGATCCACCTCAGTGCTGATTTTACGCACTGGTGTTGAGATGAGAGGAGGCAAGGCGGTGGTAGAAAACAATATGGCAAGACGGAGGCAGGCCTAGAGTGTCATGTCATCTCGCAGACCTGAACAGCTTTTCTGTTGGTGCATCTGTGATACATTTGTTCTGCTAGAGCGTTTGCAGCCGAGCAGAGCTGATGTCTTACCAAGCACAGACACAGTACACACACACACACACACACACACAC
>JAPMNP010720594.1:0-10426 GCA_029874935.1 Atherina boyeri | reverse complement strand
TTGTAATAATGTTGGAATTTTGTAAGAACTTGTCAGTGTCTCTTACTAAAAGATGTTTTTCTGTACTTCTCGGACCAAAGTCCTAATCATTCTTCTGTTGCTTTCGGGCCGCATGTGGCCCACGGGCCGCTAATTGAATAGAGCTGCTCTAGAGCATGTCATGGGGTGTCATCAACCCTCAACAATGTCCATGTCCCAGGAACATTTGTGGTTGTTTTTGCTCACTCTTTTTCTGTTTATTGTAAAATCAGAGCAGTTTTATTTTTTTTAGCATGGTTGAAACGCCTTTGTTTAAATCTATAAGAACACAATAAGCTGATGTTATAGTTTAAAGTCAAAGCTGTTGATATTGAGAAAGATAAAAGTTTTATGTTAATTTGACGTGATTTCAAATTTCTTTGTTTGAAGACTAAATACAAATAAAAGGTGAACATTAATTTATTGTAGTTTTTATTTATAAAATGCGATACTGAGTTTCATAGACTTGGCAAAATAATTCTTAGTTTTATAGGTATCTGTTGAGGACAGTTTTTCCTGAGGGTTTTATATGGTTTATATTATCGATATCAGAATTATATCATATCGACGGAAATTTAAAAATATATCGTGATACACATTTTGGCCATATCGTCCAGCCCTAGATGGAAGTATGAAATTGTTTTGTCCCTGACTTAGGGGAGCATACAAGTGAGGAGCTGTGCAGGCTGTGGAGTTTTGCTGTATACTCAAACTGCTTTGATGGATCTAAATGGTGTGTCCTCTGCAGCCCAGGCATCACTAGAGGAGGTCAGGGATTGAATTACAGCTCCTATCGATTATTATTCCCACCACTGTCCTTCAGAGGCCAGGACAGGAAATGCATCCTCCACTCTGGAGGCTCCTGGGAGGAGATGCTCCTCCATACTGTCTGCAGTCAGGAAGGCTGACCGTCAGTCACTGCTCCCACTTTTGTGAATGGAGCGACTGAAACCTGCCTTGGTTGAGCATTTAGTTGAGATTATTTGATCAGCGAGCTCCTCTTTCCAGGAAGCTGGTTATAATGTTGTTTATTTGAAGTCCTCAATTTACGTCAGCTGTTGTAACTCTAATGTTCTCGCTCTTAGCTTTAATGTTCCCGGGGAAATGATGTCAGTTCTGCATTCCACGAACAATAAAGCTGGTTTACAGAAAACAATACCTGCAGAGGTCTTCATGTTTTATGTCCACTGGTTTGGTGATAATCCTCATGTGAACTCTAGTTTTGTTTTTAAACATATTTTGCACACATTGGGATTATACTGACTACTTTGATACTGCTTCTGATGCTCACAAGCTTAAGCTTAAGTAATTCCACACACACATGTCTTTAATTCAGTCTATTTAAATTGATATTTGAACATTCTGGGAAAGTGCTTTCTGTTGTCTTTGGAGAGATGTGAAAGCAACATAAAATTTATCATTTAACTCCTGGATAGTCTAAGCAAATGTAAGAATTCCACAAGGTTGAGATCAGTGTCACTCCAAAGAAACTATGCTAATGTATCACAAGGCAGTGTTTCACAGCGAAAGACCGCATCAGACTCGCACCAGCCAGGGCATGACAAAGCATCTGTTTGTGTTGTTTGTTTGCAATGAGCTCTGCCTCATTTTGCATAACTTGTATAGTGGAGGACATGTGACGGAGGGAGAGACCGAGGGCGAGAGAGAAATGAAGACGAAACCAGAGGAAAACAAAGAGCATTTGTGTTCTGCAGTTTTCCCACTGCTATTTCCATCAGAATATTTTGTTAACAAACTTAAATCCCCTGCCCTTAACTACAAATCGCTTGATGTCATGTGGATCTGTTTTTAAGTGTCCGAGGGTGGAAATAACTGCCATCAACACAAAATTAAAATGTCAGATAATCAAGTTTGTGTGTGCGTGTGTGTCTTTTCAGATTCACAGAAATTTCTTGCGTGTATCAAGTTTCTGTATCATTCAATATGTTACCATGCTTTGTAGCTCTTAGACAGAGCAGTGACGTAATGCCTCTGACTCCACAGAGTTTTAACAGTTAGCTTTAGTGAATAGATGAGCTGTGATCACAATCATGACGTTATATTAGATTAGAAGCAGGTTGTAAGTGCCGCCAAGATTNATTAAGATATGGTTTATAATCTCTTAAATTTGCTGAGTGCAGCTTGTTTACTTTTGTTTTAAACAGAAATAATTGTACAACAAATGAGAAATGTGTTCTTTTTTATTTTAAGGGGGATCTGGAATATATTGTTTGTGATGTTTGCACTTCCATGTTTAGGATATATTCCTCTTTTCTTTCAGTTTTTTTCATCCTCCCATTCAGTCCCTCGCACTGCAGTCAGGAATGACGCATCAGTATTGCTGTGGAGCTTTACAGGAAGTGTTGCTTTGATAGGCCAGTTGGGGAGGGAGCACAGTAGCAGCTCTGACATGTGTATGCGTCGCTGAACCAAAGCCAGGGAACACTCGCAGCATTTTGATGACATCATCCACCCCCACACTCTGCTCCCGCCCTCTCCTGTTTTCTGTTGAATCGAGCTTTCTGAGAGAAAAGAGCAGGCATCAGTAAAAGAACAAGAGCTGGCTCGGTGGAGGAGGGGCTGCTCATGAACGAATAGAAAGGGAGAGAGCTTTGGGGGAGGAGGAGGGTTTTTGACAGTGCTAGCAGGCTACGACTGGCACACACATACACACAGGAAGAGAAGAGGAGAAGGAATATTGTTGGACATTAAGACTTTTTTGTGCACTGCTCTGCTGATATACATATATTTTTTTGTCAGGAACAAAAGTTGTTATGCACTTTTGTCCCTTTGCCGTTCTGGATTTTTATTTTTGTTCTTAAAGAAGGGATGAGGGATTCTGTGGACTGGCAAGTGGGCAGCAAACGCTGGGGTGGAATACTACTTTAACTATGCTCTCCCTCCTGTTCTTCCAGTGTATTTATACTACATGGTGAACCGGTGACTTGTAGTAGTTGCTTAAACTGTTTAGGATGCTGCCTTTAACTAGCACCTGTGGAGGGTAGTATTCTGCTCCTATCAGAGAGGAGAGGAGCTGGAGGGGGGATATTTGCTATTTTTTGGGGCGTGAATATTTTTAGGAAGGGTTGAAACGCTCAAGTTTTGTGAAATGGAAGTGACGAGAACCCTATAAACATTGTGCCTTGTGAGCCTTAACTTGTGAGAGCCATCATGCTGAGCCTGCAGGATTCAGTTTTCTTTGAGATCAGCATCAAATCACTCCTCAAGTCTTGGAGTAGCAGCTGTGAGTACCACTGCCAAGCTTGCTTGCATGTTTACATACCACACTTGCTGCATCCGGGCTTATCTACCACACGCAACCAACAACCCTTGGCAGCACCGTGCATGCTCGAACGCTTTCCATGCTTTAAATTTTAGATCTCATTTGTGTATAAGAAAATGAATATCAATGCAATTGTCAAGATGACTGATGAGTTTAGTCAGGCTTGCTTTAGGTATATGCAGGTGTTTCCAGCTGAGTGCCCTCCTCTATCTCATTATCATTCCTTTTGGCTCCTGGTGGTCTAAAAGATTTTATTTCTCATGATGATAATCTACCGATGGATGATACAGGTCGATCTTAAGTATTCTTTATGTCTCTGAAGAGGTTGGCTGCTTCCAACTTCCTCTTACTCTTTACGTCTATTATTTATTTATTCAGTTTGTTATCTTAATTATGACATCCAAATCACTCTTTGGGCTTCTTCAGCAGACCTAAACATACTAATCGCCCCTCTTCTGCATCCTCCCACTTTTATAACCCTCTCTTCCTTTCCTCTGGGGCCACTAATGTTTCCCTACTATTGATCTGTCTTTTGGCTTCCTCCTATTATTAGCTTTCCATACAGCCTGTAATACATTAGGAATCAAAAAGCCCTGCATCCTGAGTCTTATTGAACTACTGTGATGGTCAAAGGTAGATGGTAAACATCAGTGTCAGTGCTGCTGATTTATCACTCCATTGCTGCTTGCAGATATTCCAATTATTTTTCTTTGGTGCAAGTTTGATTATTTCATTTTTTTTCTCAGTTTCCTAAGAGCACAGAAAATGGCACATAGCTGACCATACTTGCCAATAAATGCCTGATCACAACACTGCACTACAGTATTGACATTAAACAGTGCCTTTTTACATTACTTGAAAACATTGCACACAAAAACCTGGTAGACCTGATGTTAAATTGTGTTGTCTCTGTGTATCATCATCCCTCAAGACTGGGTCAGGCATGGGGGAATTATGTCAGATTATAAGGCAAATGATCAGTGAGCAGAGGGTTGGAATTACTATTGCAAAACATATGCTAATGATAACTTTGCAGTAGCTTTTCCTGAGTTTCTCTTTTGCATATAAATGCACAACAGAATTTATCGAGTTTTTAGATGAGAAAATATAGATGTTTATTCCAAATAAATATAGCCAATATCAAGTATAGCAAAAAGTGAGTTCTTACATTATATGTTAAAATTTAATGAAAGAGAATTTGATGCATCAAATTGGTGCTTATTTTAAAAATATGTTTTTTTCAATTTATTTTATTTTATTAAATAAATATAATAGCAGCTGTCTATGGTTAGGTTCACACAGGCAAAAGTGGCTCAAATCTGACTTTTGTATTTTGGCTACTAGTGGCCATTTTACAACAGTAGCCTGACAGGAAAGGGATCAGAGAGAGCAGAGAATGAGAGTCTAGCGAGGGGTCCCAGGCCGGGAGTCGAACCAGAACAGGCGGGCGCTCAACCCGTTGAGCTACACACCGACCCTCAAATCGGACTTTTGGTCCCTATATGACCTATATTTGATTATTTATTTGTAAATATTTATTTATTTTATGATTGCAATGTGAATAGCACAAATCCAATATTTACTTAACATCCAACCCAGTCCACTTTTTGTATTTGGTACTAAATCAAATACATTTCTGATCTGTTTTAGTGCAACCACAGTCTGAAAAGTCATGTCACATTTCATCTGACTATAGCGTCATCTAAGTGAGACAGATGCTACAATCCTGCTGCGTAGGAGGTAGAACACTGCAAGTTCAAATCTAAACTACGGACAGAACAATGTATCATAATTTTGATGGTTCTGATTACACAACAACCTCAAAACTGATACACAGTTGACTGCTAACATGTGTAGCATCCATGTTTAGTTGTTTACCTTCGTTAACACAATGTGCTGCATGTGACGTCATCTCTTTCTCTGCACGTGTGGGTCCCTTCAGGGCCGTAAACGGATCACACTGGAGTCTGATGGAGGCTGCATTACGGGAAAATAATAGGATCTCAGCAAAAAATTGGAATTGTGCTACAACCTGCAGTATGAATGTTCTCTAAATACTGATCAGGTTTTCTTGGACATATTAATTCAGAGACAGACTTCCTAAAACAAAGATTTTCATCCTTGAGATGGGAAGAAAAAAAAATTCATACAAAGGGAACGCATGCAGACTTTGTTCAGATAATCTTCCAAACATTATTTTTCTTCCAGTGCATTGACACGGTCCAAAGATTTGAAGGTCAAGCACATGAATTTGTCTCTATTATTGTAGTTAAAGCTGTCCTTATGTTGGTGACCTCCCTCATGTTTAGCCTGTCTTACCCATTATGTGCAGGAATTTGCTTGAACTCCACAATCCAATAAAATGTTAACTGTGTAGCTTTAAGAACAAGGTGTACACAGATTGCATTTATGGTTATCAAGGACTTTTCCCCAGAAACACAATTATTGACCTTATGCTGCTTTCATTATGTTCTATAAATGATTTCGAATTGTGTTTTAAACCACTAAGAATATATGCTATTGCAAGGCTTTAAGATATCCACCGGTTGAGTAAACTAATTTCTTTAATTTGCCATTATTTTTAACTACTGCCTCCCTGACTCCTTGCTTGTCAAACTTGTGTGTGTAGACATTTCTTCAATTAGCTACTCACATAGATCATTTCTGAAACCCCTTTTCGGCTGTCTTGCTCAGCTATTTATATTACCTTAATGATTCTTATAAAGGCAGAAAATCACTTTTTAAGCTATTTTTTTTTAAAGAAAAGGACACATATGGTTCAGTCACATTTTGGTCCTTTGATGTCAAGTAGATTTTTGACTCATAATTCAGCATGCATTTAGCGAGCATTACTTTCTGAACCCATCTTGTTTTGTGATGATGCCGTGTGAGCCTCTGGAAATAAATTAGCTTTGCTCTCAACTCATGTTTATATTCAGGAATAGTGCAGGTGAAGAGTAAACTGGTACTAACTTGCCAGAGACTGAGCATGTTGAGACATAATGGCAGAATTGGCTTTGCTATACCGCATACACATTGCCAGTAATTCTTTTGTCTCTTAAAAATGGATGCACTCTTGGCCCTACATTCCAACTCTGTGTTTGTGTGAGTGTTTGGGCTGTACCTAGAAGTTGTCCTGCGAGGGAAGTCAGCAGGCATTTGGGAGGGCTTTGTTTTAACTGTGAAAAGGCGGAGTTTTTGCTCAAGTGGTTGCATAATCTTGTGGGGTGCTTGATTTCTTCAGAAAAGTCATGGAAATCAATATCAGAGTTTGTCCGATAGAAGTGACACATGAAAATGTAATGAGCATTTTAAAGCATTATTTAAGCACAAAGTTGTCTTTTCTTTCTGTCAGAAGTTTAATTACAATATTAACCATTTTTCTGTCGATGTTCTGAAATTCTTGGATACAAACTTTGTCCTGTGGCAGCAGGTGTAAACAGCTGACTTCAAACCATATTTGGGAAATAATTTGAAGATATGAGGAAGAAGATATCAGAAGCTCACCTTTTGATGCTCTTTACAGCTATGTTACTTGACTTTTTTTAATCTTGTTTTGGATATTTTGGATGTAGCCCTGATTTCACAGCAGATCCAGCTACAATGAATAGCACTGTATTTATGAGGTAATGTTGAATTGGGAAGATAATATTCCTGATTATTATGTTTTACTTGGCACTTTGGTGTTTCTGCATATTACTAGAAAATCCTTTTGTCACCACCCATCCTGCTTTAAAACCTGGAAAGACATCCCCCCCCCCCCAACAACACACTGATTTGTGATGATTTGTGCATTAGGGAGGGTTAGGACAGAGATCTTAGCTTGGTACCACAAATGACTGGCAATTCCTCGGAAGGGAGAAATAAATAAAGAAGTAGGGGATTAGGTCTGGTACAAGCACTTGGCCCAAAATATGACACTCTGTTTTGGTTTTCTCCATCTTTTGCTATTGACTGGAAAAGTACAGTGTTGGGTTACTCGCTCAAGTGAATGAGTCAACAGTCCGGTTTGCCCATGGTGGGAAAGAAAAGAAAGATGGAGGGGGTAAAGAACACAACAGTGATTGGATATTAGGAGCTGGCTATATGACATCATTGGGCTGTTGGTGAAGCACAGTAAACAAAGAGGGAAATGCTTGAAAGGCTCTCTGTGCTGCTAGACAACATGACCACAGCGCAACTGACACTCGCTACTACCCTAACCCTGCCATCTCCCAACTTTGAATTAACCAATGAAATGAAAATGAATTAATTAATGTAAAAAAATGAATCAACTTATTGTAATTCTATCGAAACAAATGTGGGAGATGGGGCTTTTTCTAGTGGAGATACTGGAACAAATGATGGCTGAAGTATGAAAAATTGCTTTAGGCAAGTTATCATTAGTAGAGATCATGGAAATGCTACACATGACAAAGGTTTAACAAATGAGTTTACTAGATTGTGTTCTGAACCCAGTATTGATTCATTTGAAAAAAAAAGAAAGAAAGAAAAGAATATTAATAAAAAACAATTGACTACATAAAATGTATCTTATGGAAACAAATGTGTGTTTTAAGGATCTTGTCATTTATTTTTATTTAACATTGACATCATAGTGCAATGAAAAGAGCATTTCTTGTTTTATCAGATGCGCCGCTAAATGTCCAATAAATGATTTGTTTTGTGTCTGCGATTAGCTTATCGGTATCTTGAAACCAAGTTTGCAGGTCTTGATAAATGGAAACCCAAATACAAATGGTTTACTTACAGAAGTTACAGAAGAAGAACTGTGACTGTATGAAATGATGTAGTAGATTGAAATGAGCTGAAAATACATTTAAGGACTTTTGAACAGTTGCTGTTATGAAGAAATTTTACTTGCATTTGTTTGTAGGGGTTTTGTTATGCTTTGGTCCTTCCAGTCCTTCCAGAGTTACTTTCTCATAATGCATCTTTTTACCATATTAAGTCATACTAACAAAAGCAGTAAATAATAGTAGTTGAAAAAGCTCTTTCTATGTGTTTCGTCATGTTTTTGGCTTCTTATTCAGTTTGCAGTAACAAGCGCTATCAGGGGTGTAAAATTTTCTTTTAAATCATGTTGGTCCCATGTCCATCTCCAGAACAGAAGCAGCAAACAAACATTAAGCATAGTTTTCTCTCATTTGTTTTGCTCAGGCACTGTGAAAAATGTTTAGATGCTGCACTAAATAATGCTGATGAAAACCATGTAGAAGAAAAGTTTGAACAAGATTGATCTCTTTTAATGACGCAATCTGTTGGATTCCTCTGAAAATAAATAATTTGTCTAATTAAGACCGCTGCTCTGTGCATGCTGATCTGTTAATGTAAATTCATGCAGCTCAGATTTTTTACCATGTTGAAAGTGGTGGACAAGGATCCAGCTTACTAAGGCCATTGCAGATGATTAAAGGAAAGCAACAGGGTGCTTATTCAGTCATGAGGCTGACACGTTTTATTGCCATCAGGTTGATGGAAAGCAATGCCTGTGTGAACAGGCGCAAACACTGCAACTCTCTAAAACCTTCATAGCATTTGTATGTCATTCATGAATGGAAAAACGTTTCATTGCACTTCTGTTCCTCGGTGGTGTTTGGACAGTTCAGAATGCTTCAGTGTTTCCATGACAACCAGGAAGAAACAGAACAAGGCCTTTCCTGGGAGGGAAAGCGGTAAAGAGTCACTTTACAATTGGCTGTCTACTTGGCAGGAACGAGACCATTGAGAACTAGACTGAAAGTTCTGTCCCTGATTATTGGATGAATCTCAAAAACACAATTAAATGTTTTTTTAAACAATATCTCCCTTGCAACTTAGCAGTCTGCACATGGACAGATGTTTTATGATGGTTAAGCTCCATCTCAAATGGAGCATGTACAGTGTTTGACAATAAGTGAAGTGTAATAAATTTGCTCAACGTTTTTCACCTTTACTTGGATGTTCTGTACAAGATGAGATAAATGTATGAATGTATAAGATTCATATATGATATGGTAAAGGAGCACAACCACCCAGGTACAGGTTTCACAGCCTTTTCAGTAGACAGCCAAACCAAAAGCCTCAAGATTTGCTTAAACTATTTGAATAGGAGGAGCAAATGGCCTATACCACATGCAAATGAATGGAGCTTGCAGCTGGGACCCCTCATAAACATGTTTCAGGAAGCCAGTGTAAATACTGCTGCTTTACAGTATTGTTTACTTCTAATACTACTGATCATTTTCATTTTAAGAGCTATTTAGCCAGTCAAAAAAATATGTATAAATGCATAGATGGATAGATACTTTGTTAAACCTGACTGAATCATCAGTTTGGTTTTCATACATATAACTTCTGCAGTAGTCTTAAGTGGGGATTTCAATCTTAGCAACCTTAAAATCAGCACTGCTCAATCTTGTATCCATAAACTCTGTAGCTGTAACATGTAGCCGACACATTAGTGAATTATAGTGTGAATATGACACATGTGATGATGACTTAATAATTTCAGCATCACCTTGCAACTACAGCAGGAGAGTCACATCTGTTTCCGAACCTCATCACAGACTTATGAATGAAATGTTGCGACAAAAAGCATTCAGGAGTCCCTGATTAAGACAGTTTTACTCAGTGGAGCAGCTTTTAACTTTTCTTAGATTAAAGACCTCTGATAACATGTTGACATTGATTAAAAAATCAACAAACACTGGATCCACTTTAAGATGTAATACACATCAGCAATAACTATATTGGCGATAGATGCCGGTTGGTTAGCAGTGCGCGTTCCCGCGATGGGCATTAAGTTCTCGGCGTGACACCGGGGCAGGAGCAATATCTTAGGCTGCTCCACGCTGGATGGCGACTTTTTCCATCTTCACCTCCCTGGGAGAATTTAAAAAACACTATTTCTGATGAGAAGCCAAAAAAATAACACTTAATCATCTCCCTAACATAATGGTAGGGGAAATCACTGTGGTTTTGTTTGCAGTGAGCAGTCATATTTACTTTTTAATCTAGTTTTCTCTTTATGTTTGCAAATTTGCTTGTGACTGTTAAATGTAAACAGTTTAAAGGGACAGTGTGTAAGAATTATTGCCATCTAATGTTAAATTTGTGTATAGAATAAAAACGAATAAGGCTTCT
>JAPMNP010720584.1:0-14707 GCA_029874935.1 Atherina boyeri | reverse complement strand
ATTTTTGCTTTATGAATCCCGGTTGAGAAATTGGTCTCTGCATTTTGCCCATCTCTAGATATACCACAGAGCAGTGGTCCCTGCTCAGGGACCCAGAGTGGTTCACATTATTGATGATATATCATATAGTGGTTGATATATATTAATCTATGATTTACATCCCTACATTAAAAAAGAACTAGAACAGTGTGTAAAACGTAGATAAACAGAATACAATGCTTTGAAACATTTTGAATTCGATTTGAGATTTTCAATAAAAAAAAATTCTTGCAAAAACAAATGCTCTTGCATAGTTTCCTCTAAGCAAAATAAAAACAATAGTGAGGACAGGGGTAACAAAAGCAACAAAAGGTAAAACAAACACATGGGAGAAGATCCTGCAACGAATGTCAATTGACAGAATTTCCGTTTGGGTAGAAAATAAAAACAAAGGGAAAATGCAGCAGGATTTTGTGCATCATCTACTTTTCATAATATCTTATTGAAAGTCAGAAGATTCACAAACAAATTAATGCACTTGACAAGGTTGAAAACCTAAACTAAATGCCTGTTGGTTCAGGTAAACTAATGAAAATTATAGTAAGTGAACACAATTCATTGCTACATCCACAAATACAAGATACAACTCAACCACACATGCAACATGGAAAACTTTCCGGGGCTCTTACAAAATATAAACATCATCTTAGAAATAGAGGAGAGGGACTGCCCAGCTTGTCATCAACACGTTCAAAATCTGTCATACACAAATTGAGGTGTTACATTAGATCATATGCAATGGCTAGCTTGTTTTATAGGGAGTATTTGGCAAATTTCAGGCAGACAGTACTAAACTACGTTCTGCATGTTTTGTAGTAAATCAGTCTGGGTGTTAAAGTCCACCTCCAGTCCAAACTTATCACCCACTAAAAACATATAGCTCATTATGTAAAAAGAAAACAAAGGATGAACGGATCTGCGGTATAACCTAAAGACTGGTTTTGATTATAGTGTTTTAAATAATTTCCAATCGTGTTTTTACAGGATATATTTACACTATGCCCCTCTGATTCATTGAGGTTCTCTGTAAGTGACATCAGGTTTTGCGTTGGCGTACAAAGCTTGAATGTTAATGTACAAATCTAGCGGTTTCTGCATTCTGCAATTTCTTTTCTAGGACCCAGCAGCGTCCTCCACTTCAGATGCGCAGCCTGACACTAAGGGGGAGACCGTGGCCATGAACTACAAGCCCTCACCACTGCAGGTCCAGATAGGTACCTTAACCAACACATTGCAAATATATAGCAACATGATATTATATGATATTAAATGTTCATTAATAAGCAGTGAAGACAAGAAGGATTGATTTACTGCATCTTACAAGGTCAGTATAAGAATAGAAAACAATCTGTGTCATATGNAAAACAATCCGTGTCATATGATCAGAATCAAATTTGTATGTCAGAGAATCTCTGTTCCCGTTTTTATTTAGTCCTGTTCAGAAAGCTTGCTTTACAGTGTTCCCTGAATCTCAGCAGTCAGCATCTCAAAACTGTTTAGTAAAGCCATATTCATCCATCTTCTCAGATATACTTATTTCTTCAGAGCTTATGATTAACTTATTTCATTGCTTGATTTTGTTACCAACCCCAGTTTTTTTTTCAAAATTTCATGAATAGTTATCCTAATGAGACTAATATCATTATCATAAGACAACCACATCATTAATGATATTTGTCAATACTTTCAGGCGATAAAAGAGACTCACTGACTAATTGTTTCATCAGTATGAACTACCACAAATGGCATCATAATGCGTCGATAACACATTAAACGAGACTGATATCAAATAGTTGCAACTGCTCACTACAGAGTTTTATATTGTAATCTTTGATAAATGGATCAATTTATTAAAAAAAACAACAACAGAGAAGATCTTCTTAAACACATCTGATATTAAAATAAATTAAACTGAATGACATATCCAGTTATGGGAAATAGTTTTAGCTCAGCTGATGTATTTATTGATGACCTCACATCCTGTGTTGCCCAGAGAAACAGAGGGATCTCGCCAGGAAGGCATCGGTGAAGAATGGCACCGTGGGTAGTCCTGTCAATCAGCAACCCAAGAAAAATGCCAGGACAAGGTAACAACTTTCCCTGCCTCTTTGTTTTCTCTGTTATGTCGACTAATTCAACCACAAATGTTACATTCTGCATTCATTAGCATCACAAGCATTATATTTCGGGACCCTCTGTTCACCATTCAGTTCAAAATACTACAGCCAACTCAAATGCAAAGCATGACAACAATGTGTCCTGCTTCTCAAGGCTTTAATTGCTGCCAGCCTGCCTGGGATGCCAACAGACTTGCTAATGTTACACCCAAACACAATCAGTGCACAACAACGCTTCTTAGAGAAAAGAAATTAGATGATTTGTGAGCATGAATGCAAGAAAAAGAGTAAGAAAAACACCAAGCATAAACCCGGTTCAGCCTTCAGCGTTGACAACTGGCTCATGTTTTTAATCCCACTCCCTGGTGGATTAGTGGAAATAAAAGAAAGGCTACCCACTGGTCTGAACCCTGAAACTCTGAGGCGGAAAGATAATTTAGCTCTGCCAGCAGTGCGAAGGATGCAGATTAATTTGGGGGGACTTAATGTCATACTTAGAAGAAATACTGCTCTTTTTTATGATTTAATGATATACATATTTGCAAGAAATACACTGTGTTTCATCATTGAACTTTTTAACAAAGTGGTTTTTGCCGGTTGCCTATTAAAGTGTGCTGGTCTCTTTTATAGGCTGGTGGTGCCAAACAAAGGCTACTCCTCTTTAGACCAGAGCCCAGACGAGAAGCCTCTGGTAGCGCTGGACACAGACAGGTAAGCACAGCCCATGCCATCACAAGAACTTCTATAACAGTAAAATATCACTCAGATGAAAACAAACAAACAGATATTTTAGGAACAGTGGAGATGACCGAAAGAGAGAAATTAGCTTGTTTTTATAGACCTCTTTGTCTGTCTTCATGATGCATAAATCTATAGAGCAACTTGACAGAGTTCTTAACAGAAGGGATCCTAGAAAGGGGCAAAGCCTCTCCCAGGGCTCAGGATTAGAGGACAGCGGGGTGAGGATTTGAGCAGGCAAAAGCAGCTCAGAGAGAGAGCGCTCACTTCCCCCTCTGTACCAGCAGGTCTGTATTTGACACAGATGAGCCCCATTCTTCATTTCCACCCCTCACCCCCACCCCCACCCCCACCTCTCACCCCACATGTCGCTATGTGGCAAACCCTCTCATGTAAAATCAGATCTCTGGGAGCTTACTAAGCTTACATCATGGATTGCATCATATACACTATCTGGCAAGCTGCTTGACTCACAACAGCACTGGACACTCATTTGTTTATTGTCCACATTTTCAATTCATGTGCAAGCCTTTTGCACAATGTCTCTCTATTACTCTTGTTTACACTGCAGAACGGTTAAATTACTCGGTTATTGGGAAAAGACAATTAGCTGAATTAACATGATGTTACTACCTCTCAAAAACAAAGAGTTTTTTTTTTTAGAATCTGATGATTCATCCATTTTATTGAAGCTAATAATGCTCACAGGATCTCATCATCATCCCAAATGTAAAAACAAATCTGTTCTTTATTAGCAGCTATTAGTCGAGTTGTAGCATGTTTCCAGCATTTAGATCCTTAAACACAACAAGGACTCCTGAGTGTTGGGTATCTGTTGTCTGACTGATGTGCAGTGAGTTTAACTTTGTGCTAAGGAGGTACAAATACTGATTTAGCCTAGAATAATTAGACTGTAGTCTGGAGTAATTTAAAATAGTTTTGTCATTCAGAAAATAATCTATAGATAAATCTTAAAAAACCTTTGAAAATAAAAATATTTTTTAAATCATATTTGTAATAATGCTTTCCATAACATATCATACTCATCATGGCATGGATGTCTTTTGAGAAAATTATATAGATTTTGACTAATTTTATGTGCATGTTTTGGCATGACAACTTCACAGTAGTTTTTGTAGACACTCCCCCTCACAGCTTTTTTTTTTTTTTTTAGGCACATCTCGGCCCACATCTGTACACTTTGTACAGTATAGCACAGTACCACTTACTATTGGTTTTAATAGTCTATCATAATATTCAATTTTCTTACATTTCTAGGAACCAATACATGAAAAATCCAGTGAGGGTTTTTTGTTTCCGTTGTAAATTCTGTGTGTGCTATGTGGTAGCTGTGCAGCGCAGTGGCCAGTGTTTCTTGTTTTTTAAGTTTGAAAACATGACATGAACACATGGCATATTACACCTGCTTCACATTGGAAGTGTGATGTGTGTGTGGTGTGGGGAAAACGTGATCGTTTTCATGTCAGCTGCGGCATTAACAGATTGGAGCATCCATATTGGCTGTGTGAGACTCAAGTCTCAGCCACAGCTTGAATCTCCCTTCAACTGCAAGACAAAGTGTTTTGGTGTGGCGCTTATTTTTGCAGCGCGGGTTAAGTGTCAGGAAAGCGGTTCTCGGCAATATACAGACCAGTAACATTTATTGGTCATCATGATAACCACATTATACACATTTCACCTTTGTTTTGGTTTGAAAGCACTGTGTCACAGACATAAAAATCAGCTCATCTCTTTTGATGGGGATTAATGTTGATGGTGAATTATCTTTACTTAATTTTAGCAACTGTTTTGATGTTGCAGCAAAAGCAAATTTTGTGTCAAATCATTGTGAGTCATTTCAATCATAGATTACACAAAAAAGTGTGTTTTTATGGGAATTACTGGAAAAGACTGCACAGGCAAGTACTTTGCTGCAGAAGTGCTGCAGCAGAAAGATTGGTGTTGTGAATACAAATATGCAGTCTCAATGCTAAAGTTCAACAAAACACATGCAATGCTCCTTCTATGTCCCTTGTGTACAGCCGGCCTTTGTCTTTCTTTGACCTCCAATACTCTCAATCTTGAATAATTCCCTTGATTTCTTTTTCATCCAGCAGTGCTGCTTTGGCATATAACTTGGCACTTTAGTATTAACTTTCTAGTTGCTACTTTAATGTAACTACTGACATTGCAACACATTTTTATCATCTTAGATTTTTATAGATTTTAAAAACTGGTTATTATTGTAATAATCAGACTTCTTGAATATGCTTCTCCTTGTGAGCAGCTGATGCTAATCTAACTGAAATTAGAGATTTACAGCAACTTTTCCCAATCAGTATGTTTCAGAAATGATTTTCTTTAATCATGTTTGCATACAGTCCCAGTGATTAAGACTGCTTCAAAAATAAGATCAAGTTCTCAACTACTATATTCACTTTTTTTTTTTTTTTTAAATGGTGAGAGCTGAAGCTTGGGAGTGACTCGAGGTTTTTGGTCTTGAGAAAATAAAACCCTTTCGGTTAAGCAGAGTCTGATAAACACTGACAAAGACAATCAATAAATAAAAGGCCTTATTGCACAATTGTGGGTAACAAACCGGGGTCTCCCACTTTAAAATTTGTTAACATTTCACTTCACCCTTCCAGGTTCAGAAAGCATCCAACCGAGATGTATTACTGGAACGTCCTTGTTAATGATTGAGTTTTTCTGAATACTCAAATATATGTTGATATATATTTTTTACTATTGACTATCATGTTTTGTGTCTAACTTAAGATGTCACTTGTCTTTCAGTGATGATGACTTCGACATGTCCAGATACTCTTCATCAGGATACTCCTCAGCCGAGGTGAGATGTCTGAGGGACCAGGTATCTATACACATATTATATTGTTTCACAGCGTCATCTGGCAAAACCACAAACATCACCATGTGAACACCGTCTTCCCTTGTCACACCAGGTCTATGTGCACTCATTGGAGTAATGTATTCTGTCCCCTTAAGGCTTTTGTAGCCAGTCACCTGTAATGAGTTCTCCATCTAAATAGATCACTCTTCATCTCTTGTTTAAGTGGCATATGTTTGGTTTTTGCCTCTTTCCTCCACCCATTGTCATCAACAGCCTGATTGTTTGACAATATGTTTCTGCTTTTTGTAAAGTTTTATTAATTTCAGCCATTCATTTTTAAAATAATGATCAATAACAAATATTTCTTGAATCAGGACCGTAATAACTTCTCTATAAAGCTCGTTGCTAGTTGTAAGATTTGACAGAACTGAAACGCTGATGTTTTATTGTTATTTGCTTTCCGCAGCAAATCAACCAGGACCTAAACATCCAGCTCCTGAAGGACGGGTACCGGCTCGATGAGATTCCGGATGACGAAGACCTGGATCTGATCCCGCCTAAAGCAGTCAATCCCACCTGCATGTGCTGCCAGGCTGCCCCCTCTACAGCCTGTCAAATCCAGTAGCACCTCCCTACACTTTGTCCTTCCTGTCACCTGCCCTCATGCTAACTGCTGACCAGAGTGGCATCAAGGAAGAAAAACTACTAGCTGGCTGAGGCACAAAGGGTAAACAAAAACAAGAGTTTATAAATGGAGAAAATGAGAAACTGAATATGTACAGTACCTGTGCATGTTCCTCCTATGGCAGGATCTGTGCGTCTTACTTCTGCGATGTTGGTTCAGCGGGGGCTCGACTGATGGCAGAAACATTACCTCTAGGGAAAATATGCTACTTTTGCCTCTCCTTCTCCCTCTCCTTTGAATTCCATCTCATGCTTGTGGATTTTCTGGGTTACAAGGACCATAAAGGATTGTGCGATGTTGTGGAAGAAGAGAAACAACAAAATGGGATGAGGGGAAATCAGCCAAATCACTAGCTGTCATTACTGTCTCAGTGGACCATCCAAGCAGTCGGCCTCCTCCACTGCTGTATAATTGATGGTCATTTATGATGGACAATAGAACATTGGCAGTTGGGCAGTGGCCACTTTTTCCTCCTCCTTTTCCTCCTTTCTTTCAGCCAGTCTGCTTTGTCTTCCCCTGTATATATGTGTCAGACTTAAAAACATGAATGTCTGGTCATGCCTGGGAAAATAGTGCGAAACCATTGAGCTGCTTATAAAACACTAGTGCTAACACTCTCTACACCAAGGTAATACTCCATCTGTTTCACTGAGATTGTACTGCTTATACCTGTTTTATATTCAGTTAAAATAAGCTGAAAAAAATGCATGTTGCCTGTTAACGCTGCGTCCTGTTGTCAGATGTGCAGATCATTTATCAGTTTCTATTGAGCCACAGTCACAGGAGACATTATGTGCTTTGCAAAACAGAGGGTAAGTCATGTTTATGGTCACCTACTGCAACATCAGTAGAACTAGACAAAAAAAATTCAATAATGGAAGAGGTGAGCTCTGAATTAGTGTGTAGTTTATGTGTTTGTCCATGTTAGTCTCCACCGCTGATGGTTACAGTATCGTTCAAATACACGAGGGAATGAACAGATGGACAAAAAGGCTTAGAATCTGACAGTTTTGGTTGTCAAACCGGCTTATGAGGAATGTGTATGAAGTGATGCCAAATTGCTTGGATAGTAATGTTTTTAATGTTATTTTCTTTTGTTTGTTTTAAAATAAGAAGTTCCTGTTCGCATAGCGAAGATATTTTTTTCTTTCTTAAAAGACTACTTTAAGTTTTTTTTTCTAGGATTAGGTATGTGTGCATATCCCTTCTGAGTTGAAATAGGACTCATTTCTCTAATGTACGAACAAGAGCTGTACATGTAGCAGACACAGCGTTGTACTGTTAACCTCTCAGTATGCTATTCACTCTTATCAATAGGAAGTTGTTCTTTTGCACTGATTGTTTATTTTCCTTGTTTTAATGTCCGCATTTACTCTAAAGACATTTGTGGAGCTTCATAGATATAAGGTACTTCTTCTGACAGTGTAGCAGTTCAGTTCTGCTATCAAGAAAAGTATGATAAAATGTTAGGCTCGGTTACTCAAAAACACTAACAATGACTTTTAGGAGTGAACCACATCCTTATCATTACATCCTGAGAAATTCTCCCTTAAAACAACCTTACTAATTAATTAGCTCTTATCAAGCTAATAGGAGAGGCTGCTTGTAAACAACAGTCGAAGTGTGTGCACTTTGCAGTGCATGTGTTTTTTTTCCCTTCTCAGTATTCAATGTTCTAATGTTTAAGGGATCCAATATACTGTTTGCATCTACAATGAACAATCTAATTATTTTTTTTTATATCTTCTTTTGACAAACCTTACATCAACCTGCCATAGCTAATTATTTGCTGATTTACAATGATTTTTTTTTTACAGTTTGATATTGAAAAATTGTACTCTACTCTCAACTGAACTTTATTTATATAGAGCACTTTGACACAATGTCAGCTGAAACAAAGTGCTGAACATAGAAAAAAGACAAGATATGAATGAGTGAAAAGTAAAATTAGAAACGATAACAATAAAAGCAATAGAAGCATTTAAAAATTAACGATAAAAAAAAACAAAAAACTATAGAACAGGAGTCCCGTGCTGGATCAAGGCATACGAATGAATCTTCAGGTACAATGGAAAGGACAACGAAAGCAGCTTTAGTGACTCACTGGGTGGAAATGCAGGGGTACAAATACATAACAGAGCGGTACTGTAATATTAACAAAATGCTAATTTGTCTTTTCAAAATGTTCTCAGATCATTCTTAATATATTGAGAAAGCCAAGTTTGTCTGACATAAAATGAAGGGTGCCAAAGAGACACCTGCAGCATTCAGCTTAAAATAGTGCACACACATTAAAAAGCAGTTTACACGTCTTTTACAAAAAGGTGCCATGTGTGTAGTTGATTAAATGAACAGCTTAAAGTAGAAAAAGGACATTAACAGCATAGTTTGTATTTCATTTTTATTTTTATTTAAATGTCACTAATGCAGCTACCAGCAGAGGGGATTGTGTACAGATAGCATAAACACTGAGGGACTGTCTGTGTGATCGACCACGTTGCTGCGTTTCTCTACAATCAGCATCAGCCAACTGGACTTGCACACATGTCCTCGACAGAGTGCAATACTTGTAGCTGTTGTTGTATAAATTGAGAAAAGGCTTGACAAACGTTTTGAGTCTTGGATGATTTGTTGTAATACAAGCTATTTATATGCAGTTGTGTTTTTATTTTGTTTTTTTTTCATGTGGCAAAGTATTCAAATTCAGGCAAACACTTTTCTGTTGTCCGATGCTTGTCATGACGATTGTGAACTGGTTCCATTTAGATTTTAACAGTGTTACAGTTCTGTGTATAGTGCAACATATCAAAAAAAATAAATATTCAATATCTCAAGTTTGTTTATGGTGTCCTCAAATATTGGTTTCTTTTTCCAACTCCAACACTTCTTGAGACTCAATCAGTTGTCTGTGCAGGAGATGAAACATGCAGCTTCTGTGTGGATAAATTTGCTCGTCTTCCACACAGCCAACCTCTGCTAGAACGCTGAAATAAGGGACATTATGATCAGAGCAGGTATGATGGAGACAGATTGATGGACAGATATGAGAGGAGTAGAGAGTGTGAGGTTGGGGGGTGGGGCACTTGTGATTAGCCTTGAGTTGATCCCTTGGGAGCAGATGGTGAATGGTAGCTTACCTAGATGCCTTGAATCCAAGGAGTTAACAGTAGTGTGTGTCCACGTTTGCAAGAAGTAACGCTGAACTAGAAGAGGACGGAGAAACGGGCTGATGAAATAGAACCGGAGGGAAACAGGTGAGCTAATGCGTAAAATAAAACTACTATAATGTAGTCTATGTCAATGCAAAGTTTTGATAGTATCATTGTTATCGTCTTTTTTTTTTTATGGAAGTCCAAGTCGATTGGAATAGTTGTAATATTGCTCGACAAGAAGACTGTGATTGTGTTGTAACTGCCTTGTGCCTCGTAACTGTTTCATCTAATCTGTCTTGCTGAATCCCTTCTACCTACCAACTCTGGCGAAGACACTTTTCTTCTTCACATTCACATGATAGAAGATCTCACATCCACCTTTCCTCACTGAGGTTACAACTGGACAAGACATGATGTTGCTGAGCAGCGCTGCTGTTGTGCTGCTGCTGTGTGTTCAGCATCTGCATGGCTCTGCTCTTCCTGCCATGTCCTCCTACGAGTTCACCGCCTATAGGATGCAACAGTACAACCTGGCACAGCAGAAGCATGGTAAGATCACACCTTGGATGCGAGAAACAAACATTAGACAGGGATGTTTGAAAGAATTAGACGACCCTTTAACTTTGTCTTAAAGAAGAAACTATGTATATGATAAAACAAAGAGAGAAAATTAACCTTCTTGAGCTACGATGGAGTAGATATATCTCTAATAAAGACAAGACAATTACACAAAATAATAGTAAACATATCTTATCATTCAAAAGTTTGGTCATCTTGATTTGATTATTTTGGTTATACGGCAAGTGAGTAAAATATGACATGAACCCTCAAAAAAAGTCTAAAAGACACTTCCTGAATATTTATATAAGATTACTTTTTATTTCCTATTGTTGTATAAAAAAAAAGAAAATAAAAAAAAGACTGTATGTCCTTAGTAGTGCTCTCTTTGGTAAGTATTTCAACTGATAGAAGTTTCCTGTTCCCAGATTAGAATTTTGACCCATTCTTCCTGCTTCGAAAGGCTTTTCCTTCTGAGATTCTTTGGCCGTCTTGCTTAGACTGCTTTTTTTGTTTCTTAGACCTATTCAAGAACCTTTTGGATGTTTTGGTTTGGTGAGCTCCATGACAAAACCTTTAGCTCCTTACGCTGTTATCCCTAATGAAGTTTGTTAATGATCATTATACAGTTATGAAAGACTTTTTTCTCAAAATTAAATCTTCAGCTTTTTTGCACATATGTGATATTTCTACAATATAATTGTTGATAACATTTTTCCATCTACTTGTAAAATGTTGCAAATTCTGCAAAACCAAAGCTTGATTGGCTGATCCAGTTGACTCCCTTAGTTACAGATGTACTCTTTCAGTCAAACTGTACACCTTTTTCCCTCAATCATGCATTTGTCAGAAAGTTAATGAGTCGTCTGTATTTGTTTTCAAAATTTACCAGACTTGCTTCAATGTTCACTTGCAAACTTATGTCAAAATGAGGTGAGGATGCAGGAAAGTTTCATCCTGATTAATCTTCTATGATATTCATGTTTGTGCAGGTATGATTATGCTATAAAATCACCAACTGAGTCAGTTACATACCATAGACTTTTTTACTTTCTGATCATCATAAGAGCAATCCTCTTTAATCCTCAAAATTTAATCAGAAATGGTCTTACTATGTTCTTTTTCTTCTTTTCTTTTTCAAGTTTGAACTTTCTAGGTTTACAGGCAGCTGTTGTTCGAATAAGGTCTGAGGAGCCTGATTATTTAAGTTTTTGAATTTGCATTATCTGGCAATATAAAATGTGCATGAACAAGCTGATTAAAGCCTGGAGTCACAAATATTATCTGAAAGCTCACAATTATTTGACTCCCCTAAAATGTCTATGCTTCTTCTGTTCTTTTCTCACTAAAGTTGTTTTAAAAAACAAATAAATAAAAACGTTGGTACTTACTTTATTACTCACAGTCAAAGAAACTTGGACCAGAGATTTCCAAACTTTTGCATTCCATTCTGTTCCTGTCTATTTACCTAAAAGAGTTAAACATCTTTTATGTCATCTTTTTCAACTGCAAAAGATGACAATGAAGAAATGAATCATGATTGTGTTTACCAGTGAAAACAGATCAATCTGCAAAATGCTGTCCTGCTTTGAAATTAAATCTGGCAAGCAGAAGCTGCAATTAAAACGATAATTCAAAGTTTTGGACTTTTTGTATTATGTTTAAATGAACATTTCTGTTCTATTTGGCTTTACTTTAGGTTGCCGTGGCGCTATTGTAGTGGCAGAGGCACGCTCAGCAGACGAGCCATTGCTCACCCGCCGCTGTGTCATCATGAAGGTGCATGACTTCTCTACAGAAAAATACCAAGAGGCCCAGAAACAAAATGCAGCTGCCATACTGGTCCTGCTGCCTAAAAATATCTCCAGCATCCCTCATGAAACCCTGCAGGTAATAATTTAGCTCCAAAACATTCTGCAAGCAAGGAAACAATGATCACATCCTCCATCAGACTCCGTTCAGTGACCTGTTTTTATTCAAAAATACCTTGGTGCTTCAGGTTATTAGTCCTAGAGTAATATATTGTGCATTTGCGATGGAGAGAAAAGATAAAAGAGAGAAAAAGGGATGTTGAAGCAGTTCTTAATCAGTAACTTGCTTGTCCTCACTTTTAGGCCTTTATGGTGAGTGAGAGTGAGGCTTTGCAGAGGGAGATCCTTATTCCAGTGTATGTTGCACCTGAGGATGAACAGTTGCTTTACATGTACGAGGAGGTCAAGCAGGCTGCAGCATCACGGACCTCATCCATATTTGTCAGAGGTAAGACAGGCACCAGAATGTATGAATGCACAGTATGGCGAATGGCATATTTTAATCTTAAAGGGACACACCACCATTTCGGCAAATATGCTTATTTTCCACCTCCCCTCGAGTTAAACAATGAGTTTTACCATTCCCCTGTTCGTCTGGCGACCCCATTTGTGGCTTTAGCGTAGTATGAATCATTGAATCGGATTAGACCATTAGCACCTACTGCTAATTGCTAATTTGCTAAAATGAGCAAACCATTTACCCAAATGGTGGTGTGTCTCTTTAAGTCAGAATGACAGATATGTGTTAAGAAAAAGATTCTGGACGTGCAAAAATATGAACATGGAAGGGAAAATTGATCCAAAATTAGTATCAAACTTCAATATAAGTGATAGCAAACTGAAAAGGAACACCTTCTTCATCAAGTATGTATATTTTTACTGTTGGCAGTCCTCCGGAGTATGGTCACAGCTACAGCTTTTCAGATCTTAGTGAGCAACAACGCCCCTATTAAGGCTGTTACTGACAATGCTATAGTAACTTTGGAAGTAAGTGTGCTACTCAATATTTTTCTTTTTTATTATCATCATTAGTTTCACAGAAGTTTCAAATGTTTTTAGATATATGTAGGTTCTATCTATTGCTCCTCAGATCTGCATCATGGTGATATTTATTTCAGGGAGTGCTTCCCGGAGCAGGAGAGGATGCACCCACCATCGTCATCACCGCTCACTATGACTCCTATGGGCTGGCCCCAGTGAGTCAAATCTTTAATCTTGGATGATTTGATCCTCTTCCTCCCCTCTTAAAATGCCCCCCCCTTTAAGTTTAATGCCCGACTCAGTCATGGATATATTTGTGTGTAACACAGTGGTTATCATACGGAGCCGACTCTAATGGCAGTGGAGTCACCATCCTGCTGGAGCTAGCACGTCTCTTCCAGAAACTTTACAGCAGCTCCAGCACCAGACCCCAGTGAGTTCCAGTTTCTTTATACAGAACATTCATTCAACAATTTTTTTTTAGATTGATGCAATATGATATCAAAATACGTGTTCACTATGGGCAGTACTGATCAGAAATGACATCCCAGCCTCAATGTACATACTGCAGATATTGAGAAAAACTAAATATTAGATTTTCTTGTCACTATCTTGATGGATATCCAATTAATAAGTCATAATGGATAAAAAAAAATCCATTTTGTTGTTTTAGATATAATTTGATGTTCTCTCTGACTGGAGGAGGAAAATATAACTTCCTTGGCACAAAGAGATGGATTGAGGAGAATCTAGACCACGCTGGTGAGTGATGAGCATTGCGACCCTCTGAATGTGCGAAATGTGTACTGCGTGTGACTTAAAACACAATCTGCCCTGTTTTTGTTTCAACCAAACCCTTCCCATGCAGAGTCAAGCCTGCTCCATGACAATGTGGCATTTGTTCTGTGTTTGGATACGCTGGCCAAGGGGGATGAGCTGTATGCACATGTGTCCCGTCCCCCGAAGCCAGACACTCCTGTGCACTCTTTCATTCAGCTGCTGGAGGAGGTAAGTAAGTTGTTTAACTCTCACTCTAAGAGCGAGCATGAACATGTCTTGTCAGTATTAATGGTCTTGTGTGCCTCTATTTTCTGTTTCCCCTCCAGGTGGTTTCCTCCAGATTTCCCTGGGTGAAGGTGGGATTGGTTCACAAGAAAATTAATCTGGTAGAGTCCACAGTAGCCTGGGAGCATGAACGCTACAGTTTACGAAGGATCCTGGGCTTCACTCTGTCTCATCTGGAAGACCCAAAATCCGAGCTTCGAGGTTCTGTGGTGGACACAATGTAAGCTCAAAATGAAATTCTGTTTATGACTATTATGATTAAATATTCAAGATGAAGCACTGTGAAAAGTGATTGAGGCACCCTTCATTTCTTTATATTATGCTTCCAAGCAGCTAGACTTTCTCATATTCTTTTAAAGTGGACTTGAACAGTAGTTCTTCAGGCTTTTTGCAGGTGGAATGTGTTTTGTATCTAGTTTTGCTTGGTATGCTACATAACACTTAGGTGCCTTTTTAAGGTTTGATGATTTACAACTAACTGAAAGGATGAACCAGTGTTGATGTCCACAATTAACAGACAGCTTAGCAAAGAACCAATTTTGAATAGTGGTTTTAGTTACAGGTACTTTCTTACAGTCTTTCATATAGATACATTAAAGGTGCCATATGTAAGAATTATGTCTCATCTTTATTTAGTTATCATTGAATGGTGCTGATATGTTACAAGACATTAAAAAATGATGTTCATTTCAAATACTTCTATCACTGAC
>JAPMNP010720568.1:0-10386 GCA_029874935.1 Atherina boyeri | reverse complement strand
TTAACCTTACAACCCAGCTTGTCTCTGACTTGGTTGATTTCAGTAATCTTTTCACATTGAATTCTTACACAAAAAAGTCTGCAGTGTTGTTTATACTCCAGATGTCAATGAGTTCCTTTGAAAAGCTTTGATTAGTTGTTTGTGATGCATTCACATCTCTTGCATGGCATGGTTTTATGTCACTTCATTATTTTCAAAAGATTCAACATAATTAAAAATAAAAACAGAAAGATTTTTGCAACCAAACTATTTCTGTGTCTGGTTTCCCTGCAGATGAATCTCTGAACAAAAACTCACCTGCAGCAGAAAAAAAACACTCCTTCACAAGCTGAGGCTCCATACTACTGTATTAAAACAAAAAAATATGGGAACATGTCAATCAGATGGACTGAACAAGCTGAACAAAAGCATCGTTTTCAAGCTGAACTTTTTGTGGTAATGGACTGAAATTAACTTAAGTAAGAATCCACTAAGACTGGTGAACCTTAAAACATACCATTAAAAGAGTTGATGTGACTGTCACCATCACAGCAGGAGACTGAAACCATAGAAACATCAGAGCCACAGGAGAGCAGAACACCCAGCTGCAGGGTGTAGATGAAGGTATAATCATTAGTACACTGGGACTGTTATTCACTTTTTTTTCCATGGTAGGTGATGTCAGCAAGCTGATATTATTAAAAGATTTCCATTGTGAATCTTGTCATGTCCTATAGGTTACAAAATATTTTAGTATATGAGTACCACATACTTTATATAGATTATATATACTTTTTATATGGACCTATCTTTGCGTCTGAAATAAAGATTGATGATTTAGACAAAATCAGAAAAATCTTGTATAGAGCTTGCAGGTTATGATAAAAACAGCCAGATCATTACAATGCATGGTAATCTACAGGGTTTTACTCTCAGCTGAACTTCAAAACCAGCTCAGCAGATCAATTACCCACAGATGCTGCTAGTGCTGCAAATATCACACTGCAACTAATGAATGACACCAACTTAATTTAAAAAAAAAGTATTTATTTATTTATTTTACATATCATAAAGTAAGATACAACACCACACCAGTTAGTTCCCTATTTAAAGGGTTTCACTTGGACCTTTGATATTCTTGGTTTGGCTTTGTCATCCGTGATTCAGCTCAAATAGATCAAAATGAAATAAAAATCAATTTGCCATTAGATTCAGCTGTTGCACAAATGTTCACAAACATCTATCTTCATAATTCAAGAAAAGAAGACAAATTAAGCCTCTTTTATCTGGAGAGGCTGCGGGCCTGTGAAATGAGGTATCTCAACAGAATGTGCTGAGGTTGTTTTCAAAGTAGCTCATCAGAATTGTTTTAAAAATTATCATGGAAAATGAAACTATGTGCCCCTATCACTTGATCACCTCATTTGAACCCAGTCTGCCTCATTGACCTAAGTGTTGCATATTACAACTGATGATGCTTCTGATAAACTAACTTTTATGGGTTGGCATTTACAAGCTGGTTTTCCCCACATCTGTCTTGAATCAGACCTTGAATTTTTGCATGCAGAGGGATTTTTTTTTCGTTGCTTGTTTCACTTTCATTTTGTGTTAAGTAGCTATTGTCTGAAGCAGATTGCTGAAGTAATCCCATGTATTCTTGAGTCAGTTAAACAGAAATATATAGGATAAAGGATCACTTTAAATATTTTCAGTTTTACTTTTAATTCTAGTCATATTCATTTATTTATTTGTCCACATTTTAGCCAGGAAAGTCCCAATGAAATTTGATTATTGGATTATTAGATTATTATCATGAACATAAATAAAACTAATATTTATCATATCATTACATAATCTGATGAATTAAAGATAAAAAAAAATAAATCAGAAATAAACAAAATAAAAAGTAATCATGTATTAATCTATAAAAGTTTTTTATTTTATTTTTTTTTAAATACAAAAGTCTATGCAGGTGAATTGGCCAAACATGATAAAAATCAATAAGTAGGCCTATATAGTGACCAAGTCATAAATCTTGAGACATGAATAACTAACATGGTTGGGTTAAATTGGAGGATTAATCTGTTATTCGAATAAAAGTCTTCACGCGCGCGCTCACACAGAGGTCCCAGTTGCGTCTAATCGGATTAGGTGACTATGGGTTAACAGGCTGGCGTCTCTCTCCGCCCTGCATGGGACTGCCGTGTGCGCAGTTCTATTTACTTTCAGCTCTAGAGCTTCTTCTGAAAATTCCCATATCCTCTCCGGTCATTTGTTTGGCTGCCCTCGAAACGGATAATTTACTGAACGTGGTTTCATTTCCAGGACGCGTGACGGCAGAATCCCCTTCTTGGGACGTTTATGGCTCAGCTGGGTATTCAAAAGATGACTGATGGTTAGACCAAATCAACCCGCAACATGTTCAGTTGGTGTTGCCTAATGAAACCACTGATTCAGAAGTTTGTGTAAGTACCGTAGACTCTCGTGAGCATGTAAAATAATTATATATTTTTTTGGCTTTATACTTTGTTGTGTCAAAGAGACAGTCACATGCTCGCGCCCTGTATGCCAGGCTGCACTCTACCCCGCGGACTGTGTCCTAGGCTCGGGGGTTAGATGGTGCTGATCACGGACGACAGGGATGGAGGAGGCGTCCCGTCGGTCCGCGTCAAACAGCTCCAGCAGCAGAAAAAAGCCGCGGCAAACATCAGCCATGTCCACCCCACGATAGCCGAGGAACCTCTGTCCACCTATGAGGACGACTACCAGGGGTCCTGCGAGGAGGATGACGAGGAGGAAGAAGAAGAAGAGGGGAGCGAGGAAGACAGTGAGGATTTTGAAGAAGTTGACTTTGAGGACTTGGATGACTGTCGGAGTATCATCTCGGATGACTCCTTCTATCCACCGGATGATGTGTTTGCGGACTCGGAGCGCACCCCGTCTCCGGACAGCCCGGAGCCGCTGTCCTTTTTCAGGGCATGCTGCACAAACAACGCAGCTGTCGTTCGGATAATGATACGACATGGTGTCAAGGAGGAGGAAGTCAAGGAAAGTGACAGGAATAACAGGGTATGAAGCACATGCATTCTTCTCCTGCACCACTTAACTTTACACATGTAGGCTAGCCTAACTTTGATAATAGTTGCTGCAAGTTGTAGGCTATTGTTGGTGTGTGAATATAGGAGCATTAAATATCTTTTTGTATGAGTAAGTTTCTACACTGAGCCACAGGCAGTGTGGCTATCTCTAAGCAATGCAATGCAACATGTGTAGTTAAAGAGCATCAGATTCAGAAGGTGTTGAAATAATTAAGCCTAAGCCTGCCACACTGGCTTACTTACCTTCTCCCAGGCCAGTGAAAAGTATCTGGTCTGACCTCTAAATCTAATGCATGCCATGGGTACGCCAACATGGCTTACATCAATCAAGGCTGCTCATTTGCAGTGACTTACATTCAATCATTTAATCGTTGGTCTATCTAGACTGCATTTTAAGTGTTTCAAGTGTTTACCCATTATCATTTTCCACACAAGGCAATGATTTCTAAATGGATCCAGCATAGCTACAGAACTCAGTTTAGAAAGAGCGAGCAAATGCATAGCCTACTTTAAAAATAAAAATACTGAAGTAATCATATTTTGAAAATCACAGAAGTCTGTCTTGCTTTCCCTTGGGGTCATCAAGCATCAGGAACATTTAATGTTAAAGGTTGGATTATGGAATACTAACACAATAGCGACGTCTAGTGTGTCTAGGTTGTAGTTGCAATGGAAAAAAAACCCAAAAACAATTCCCGCCGTTGGATGGCCAGGTTCGCTGCCGATATGTCAAGTGACTAGGAGGCACTGTGTCCAGTGACAAATGCATTGTAGAGGAGTTTAACTGACAGCTAACTTTAGCCAAGTTAGCAAGTGAGTTAGCTTACCAATCTAGGAGAAACGTCACCATTTCCGTGTGTGTTTTGATGCCGTGGACATTTTTATGTTGGTCTTTCTAATGTACATTTATTCTAGGTTTTGCTCTTCCCTGAACACTCCTCGCCTGAGACAGAAAACAATATCTCCGGGGCTCTGAAGCAACTGCTTGCCTTGCCGACTCCACCATATTTCTCAGAGCCAGCCTAGCTGTGCCGAACATACTATTGGAACATAGAAACCATAATTGGCAACCCGCAATGACGGCCGCTATTGGCTGGTAGATTTTAATTTGAATAAATAAAATTAAGGAAAGGCTGTACTTTCACTCTGCACCCCTCTAAATGCCTTGTAGTCTAGAGGTATTATTTTGTTAAAATATAGCTTTTGATAACGTTTCATAGTTGACCTTTAAGTATAGCATAAAAAATTATGTGACAATTTGTCTGGAAAAAAATAATTTTATACCACTAGAAAAGTGAAAAATCTTGTCAGAGGCCCAACATTTTAAATCCATGAATCCCACAACAGAGACTTATGCCACTTATTTAATAAATATATTACTTTATTATCAACATATAAAATCAAGGCTATTAAAAAATTGCTAAATACTTGCATGAAAAAAGTGGAATAAGTTTGTCTTCTTTTAATCTGTTGTATAACTGTAGCCCAGAGCCAAGAAATAAATAGTTACAGTGATGCAATACCGGATTGGTTTTGATAAAGTGTAACAAGCTCAATTTTGAACCCATTTCAGGTGCCTTTTATCATGCATTACTGTATCTAGCATTATTTTCATCAGTCGATGTTGTTACTAATACAAGATATTTTTCAGTTAAACTGTTTTAAATCTATACACCTACCACATGACTAGATACATTCACAATAGGGGGGACGAGGAGTAATCGTTCTGGGACTGACAAAGTATAAAGTATTTTCCATTAGCATCATTTAGCTATAGGCCAGATTTATCCCGCTTTGTTACAGTTGTGACAGACAGATGCTTCATCCAATCACTTACTGAGTATTTTAATCTTTTGTTATTTCTTTTAAAATTGCACACCCTCTTCCAAACTGTTCATACAGAAAGATCGATGCCTTTGTGTAAACCCTATGTATCAGTTTAGCTTTCTGTCATCAGATTCTCATTAGCAGTGGTGTTAAAGACACATCCTATGATGCCAATCCACTTGACAATGTCATCAAGCTACATCTTTTATTGTCATATCTCACTGCTTTTTTCTGTTCAGTGAATGAGCATACTGTATTTGTTTAATTAAGTTATTATGAAATGACACAAACATGCATAAATGCACATAAACACAGTACAAAGAACCCAACCCAAATAAGTAAAAGGGGAGTTAAGACAAATAAGTTCACACTTGGAGGCCAACCTAAGATAATTGTTTGCATACATGTATATCATTTTGTGTGTGTGTGTGTGTGTCTTTGTTAGGATTATTGTGGTATAAACTGTGATCCTGCCAGAACCAGTAATCTAAATGGGGACCAAACCGCAGTCCTGATGACATATACTGTATAGTCATTTGGGTGTTAGATGTGAATCGAAGATAGGTTAAAGTGAAAAAGTGCGTGTGAGACAATGAGCGAGGGAGAATCATGTTTTTATCTAGGTCAGTAGGATATGGCCCAAGTAATGTCCTGTGACCTTGGGGACATGCATATACTTCAAGACACAATGCAGGTTAGGCAACACGTCCACTGGACACACATCCTGATGCAGATGTCAACATCCTAATAATAGCGGAAAGCCGACAAAGTGGTGTGTAAGACAAAGATGGGTGTTTACGGGTTTGAACATGAGCATATAGCATGCACTGTTTCCTCTTCCCTCATCCATGGGTTCTAAGTAAATTTACAGTGGAATGATTTGTTAATCTTTAGAAACAAAGGACCTTATGTTTCTGTTATATTTGCCATATTTAGAGGTATTCAGTTGTAAATAAATGGTATGACTGATGTACTGTAGAGTAGCCAAGAATTTTTTTTTACACCAAAAGCTAACATGCATCAGCTTACAAGTGGGCAGCTCCAATAACTTCAGTTCACACTTGACATTCGATAACTTCTTCACATGCATGTCAGCTGTATGGGATCAGAGATCACTCCCATCTTTTAAGCTTGAATTCTTAAATTCTTTGTTATCTTAATCAATGGAGGGCAGCAGTGCATGCCCTGTGCTTAGTGAGCCAAAAAATGAAATAAAAAGAAGTAATAAAAAAAATGCAGGTTTGATTTATGTTTTGGTTTTCTTCAGGAAACAAGAATTTTAAAAGCGTGACACTGCATAACTGTAGCCTTTCCATGCATAGAACCACCAAATGATTCTGCACTTCTGTTTACATCAGTGTGGTTAAAACAAGCTACACATACAGCTTAGATAATGTAACCTTTATACAGCCTGGACCACCTCCGGATTGGGCCAGAGAGTTCTGATGTTAATGCATCTTTGGTGCATTTACACATTTGCTCTGAACTGCCCACTTGTGACTGGATCTTAGTTGGTGGATGTTAAATCTAGGTAAGTACAGAGCCACTGTTTCACAGAACAATGCTCTGTAAATATTCTGTTAACTGAACTGGAGAGCAGAACAAGATCTGCAGAAATAAAAAAAAGAGCCAATTTGCCCAATTTAGTGTTATTGGGGTCTCTCTAGGACATCCATGTAAGACTTTTTTCTTATTATTTCTACTGATTAGTGTTAATTTGCTAATTCTTGCACAGTTTCCACTTCACTGCATATTGTACATGCATAATAAAGCATGGGACAAATAAGCATCTTGATTCTTGAGGTCATAGAAGAGTAAAACTCAACACTACATTTTCTGTCAGTGTTTAGTGGTAAATTCTTAAAACACTTATCGTTTTAGGGATGCTTGATTGCTGAAAGTTGAGTGTCATACACAATCTGTAATAATTTTTTATGTATTTGTTTTGCTGTATGTTTAGGAGGCCTTTTCAGACTGTTGCAAATCCATGTTGTGTTTCAGCTCACCCTATCAAAACCATATCACTTCATCCTGCTAAGTGCACACATGGAAACCTTTAGAATAATGATGTCATGTGTCTCAAAAGTCAATAAAATATATACATTCTGCATAGCAAATTTAGAGAGGAAAGTAATGACAAATTATGGAAGAGATAAATATGCTAGGTTTATCTAATTTTCCTAGTATATAGATTATAGTAATTATATCTACTGCTACTTTCAGTCATTGTATTCTTATTGCTGTGACTTAAAGGTAATTGATTTCAACAACATATTGGCATTCTGATGTGAGATGTCTCAGATGAATATAATCCTATTTCCTCTTGAGTCTTGATTATTAGGACTTGCGTGTGGCTATCATGTATCAACTTAACATTATATCTCCGGGCACATCTGATCCTGTTAAGGATAGCGTGTGCTCCCTTTGGAGTGAATTAGGTTTCCATGCTTACAGTAAAACTCAGGAGACACACAAACACTGAACGCAATCAGATTCAATTAGGCCGCACGTTTCACTGTTACCACTCACTCTGTTTCCCCTGCACACACAGACATCCATACTCCCCTCTTTCAGAGAAAAATCCTTTCTTTTTTTTTTGTTAATGGGTTAAGATTAGGTGACAAATACGTGACTGATACAGAACTGTATGCTTGATCCGTGCCTGCCAAGACAACAGCCAGCAAAGTCAACCACAGCGTGTCCAACAAACCGAAAGATCATCTGACTAACACACAGATCGACCAACTGGCCAACAGGCAGAAAGACTAAATGAGGCATAGGCAGATAGAAACAGAAATCTGGCACTGCAGATGGTAGCAAGCACAATGCTGCTAGCAAATACAGACTAGTGGAAAAATCAAAGCGACAGTCATACTCATCTGATTTGATACAGCCTTGTGAAAGCTCAGCTGCAGACAGAAAGACATTTAACAGGGTGGTTATTGATGGAAACGTGGCCTAGTGCATCTGTGCCAGTGGTGCTACAGACGTATACGATCGAGGGTAATCCAGAGTGTGTTTGGCTGCACTTGTGTGCTTGTTCCTGAACAGGGAGATGTTCTGTCAGCTGTAAAATGAATGCAGCATAATTTATGCAACCTGCAAAGATGCAGCCTGTCTGCTAGGATTTTGCTGAGACCAATGCATTATGTTTAATTGAAAAACGAGGAGAAGGAAAGTGCTTTTGTAGGAAACGAAGGCAAAAGTAGAAGAAGTAAGCAACAGTCTGGTTTCTCTGATATAAAAGCCCAACACCAGAGATTTTTACTCTGCTGAGATACTCTGCTGGTTCTGTTAAAACTGTTGGTTTTTAAATGAACCCTGCCTAAATTTCCAATACTAGCAGATTGAGCCACATCACATAGGCAAGTTGGCAATTCAATGGATTAATAGGGAAGTTGGAACAGGATTAATATTATATATTTACATATACAGTCATCTTTTTAAGATCCCATGATATTAGTGCAATGGCACCTGTATCTATTGGCTGTATTGGGATTTTTGGTTACCTTGTGTATTACTTTGTGTTTCATCCTCTTTGGAGCCAGTTTAGTATCCCCACATGAAATGTAGATCGACTGTTAGGTTTCCCCCTCCCCCTCCCCCTCTCTCTGTCTCATTCTGACTGATAAGGCTAAGCCTTTCTATTCCTAGCTCTGGATATTCCCCAGATTACTTAGGGTTTGCATCTTTGTGTCTGTTACTTTGTGTCTGTGTGTTTGTGTGGAGCAATGATTAGTTCAGCGTGAGTTTGAATGGTTGTGTGTCCAATTGTGCTCAAGAGGAGCCTCTAAATTTGACTTAAAATGCAAGCTTTAAGAAACCACCACTGTCTTTTGTTATGGCTTGCTCACATGTTTAATTGAAATTTCTATAATTATATACAGTCACTTATAGCAGGATGGTTATGACTGTGAACATTCAGAGTTGTACAGGATGTACCCTACATCATGGCAACTGGGATGGGCTACTGCTTACATGAGCCTGAAACAGGATAAAGCAGCTAACAGGATAGAGCAAAGTCTTTGCTTTGATTAAAAATTTCTATGATTTCATATTTTGATTGAGCTTAACTGGTGGCCATGCTATTAGCTATTGGCATGATTTTTTACAATAAACATTCAGATTTAGTATCTTTACACAGGTTCTTTGTTGAATTAAAATAAACAAGCAGAGATGTAACGGTAGCTTTCATTACATTATAAAAAGCTGTCTGTGCATATGTGGACTCGGTTGTGCATACAAATGCTCACAACGCTAATTGAAAAAGAGACAAATGCTCACAAATTTGTTTTCAATATTTATCTTTCAAAAAGAAAAAATAACAAAAATCAACTGAACAGTATGTTGCATGTCACAAGAAATATCCCATAGGTCTAAGCATGTAATAGGAGATGCATCCAAATGGGATGTGACAAGTAACCAAAGCAGAATACAAACTGCAACTATAAAATATTCAAAGTCCTTTTAAGTTTGTCTCACCAGTGTGTGAAATAAAGTGTGGCCTAAGGTGTGACAGAACTCCAAATTTCATATATATATTGAAAGTGTTTGTACGTATTTTCATAATTAAATCAATATGTGGACATATTTCTTATTTGTATATATGTATACTGTCATTTATTTCATTAAATGTATGTTATAAAACTGTTTGCGAAAAAGTTTTTTAAGTGTTGTGAGCATTTGTCAAAGAATCTTTACTAACAAAATACATAATCCCCCCAAAAAACTTTTGGGAGGCTTTGAAACGGTTAAGCTTCAAATCTTTACATTTGACACTATTTTCTATCATACACACATGCAGTGCACACATCCTTCTTGCTCTTTTGTCATTGAAGTGATTGTTTTAGGATTTGTTTTTAATTTTTTCAGGTAGTGATATTTTTATCCCAGTTGCTGGTGGTCTCAGACTCTTCAGTCTCCGAAAAATACTAGCAGCCAAACTAAAGTTCTTAATTTGCTTTATTCAATTGTCTGAGTAAAAAAGGTGAAAAAATAAAACAAAACAAAACAAAAGGGTAAATTCTTGAAAGTGTAATGTATTTGTGAGAAAGATTCACAGGGAAAAAAGGATGTAATCAGAGGACTGAGATTGCTCCAGACATGCTGCAGGGCACGCTGCTCAGGCACGTCCCAGCAAGGCTGGAGGGTTGCCAGGAATGAGTGTGTGTGTATTTGTGCATGTGGGAAAGTGTGAAAGAGAGTAAGACAAAGTCTAGAGGAGTGTCTAAACAAAAAGAATTATCTGAAGCTGTGCCAGTGTAAGTGAACATCTTGCTGGCAGTTTAGCAGCTACTCCACACAACCTTTGTACACCTTTGCCCTGAAGCCTGACAACATTGGCGTGACTTCATCTCCAGCTGGCTGACAGCTTGACTTGTTTACTTGTTCGTTTGTACGTTAGGTGAACCACGTCAGCTGTATTTGTATATATATATATATATATATATTTATATATATATATATATATATATAGCTGTAT
>JAPMNP010720567.1:0-11562 GCA_029874935.1 Atherina boyeri | reverse complement strand
CTGGGAAAAGTGGTGCATTATCTGACAGAAATGCAGGGGTGCCAATATTTTTGTCCATGACTGTATATACTGTATAATGTTTTATCAATTCTTGCTAATTACCGGCACAGCTTATGCAAACATTATCTCTCTAGTGGTTCTCAAGTGGTCCAAAGACAGGGAGACCACTTTCAGTCATTTGTTATCCTTCATTAACAGTTAATCATAGTGGTTCTTGTCTAGGCTCTGATCTGGCATTCCCTGCTTCAGTCCAAGATGATGTCATCTACAGCAAAACTTTCCAAATCCTTTATAAGAATGAAGAGGTTGTGGTCAATGATGTCCTTCTCTTCAAAGTGATGATGCTGCTGGATGAGAAGAAGGTAGGCTTCGGAAAAAGGGGCTTTGCCTTTTCTGGGGACTAGTCTAATCCAGTTGAAATAAATGTTTTAAGTATTTGCCAATATAGTACTAGTCTTATATCTCTATTGTGATTCCAGTGGAATATTGTCAACTTTACAGGTTTATGTCAATGATTTTCTTTTTAATGTACTTTCTATTTAGCCCCAAAAAGTTGTGTGCCACTGCTTTTGGAACAGTGTTTTGCATTCATATAAACCCAATCTGGCCCCTCAAGAGCGATGGCAAAACACCATATTAGGTGCACAAAGCACCTGTCAAATTACTCAAATGGATTAATCAATTGATTATTATTTGGAACTGACTCTAAGTAACATTATTGTTATGATAAAATCTCTTTTAGAATTGCTTTTATTAGCTTGATGTGCGTTTAAAAATGTGGAGTTTGCACGGTTCTGAAATTATGGACATTTATTTTTTACAGTAGATGTTTCTTTGTGGCATAGATCATAACACATAGAGCTTATAAGTATTACATGATTTTTAGATTTGATGCATAAAAAAATATTAAAGTATTTATGTTACATTCAGATCATCACAAGGCATCAATTGCTAACAAACTTGAAGTTGACTGTTACTGTTTTTCACAATCCTCAGGTGGAAGAGTCCCTCAATGACATGGATTTTCAGCTCCTATTGGATTTGTATTTCACAGATGGCGATTACACGTAGGTGTTGAAACATTTGAACCACATTTAGTGTTGCATACATTTTAGAATGACACTTTACTTACATCTCCTGTCTTTATTATTGCCTCAGGCCAGATGATCCAAGCTCTCTACAGAACATCAGTGGTCGCACAGTTCGTCTGCACTTTAACTTACAGCGAGGCATCCACCAACACATCAATGTTATGTTTGACTATTTCCACCTGTCTGTCATCTCAGTAGCTATCCATGCCTCTCTTGTGGCATTACATCAGCCTCTTATCAGGTCAGACAAGCAGCAGTTTTATTTTGCATTGAATATTCAAGATATACATATATATCTTTATAATTGAAATATTAAGGAAAAATAGAGCTTTATTTTGATTTAAATGTGAATTAAGATAGCAGGCATGTGTTGAAGAATTACTTTTTTGATCACCTGAATTTGATTTTAACATACACTTTCCCAGTTTTCCTCGGCCTGTGAAAACCACATGGCTTAACCGAAATGCTCCAGCACAGAGCAAAGACTCAGTCATCCCACCTCTGGAAAATGTGGTGTTTGGCAGCACTTATGTCAAGCAAGTGTCACCAGATGTAAGTGGGCGCCTATTATTGAAAGTATTATGGTTATTTTCAAATCTGTCAATGTTATTAATTGTCCAGCTGTTTAAGAATTAAGTATTGGAAATGTCATTTCATATTGTGTCATTTTCTACTGGTTTTCTGCTGTACAGTAAGCTAAATCAAACACTTTGTCAAATAGAAATTACTATTAGAAACCACAAAATATATTTGTAAAATTCTGGTTGTTTTGCACATGAGGGTCAAATCAGTATTGAATGAAAAAAAAAAACATGCATCTGACTGTGGGCTGTGTTAACAGTTCTCTCAGGCTGAGTTATGTGTCACATTCATTGCATTTGAAGCATGGAGAGACATGTCAAGACTGTCAGCTTCACATGTTGGGCTGTCAAAGAGGAACTTTTTGACCACATTCATGTTTGGTCAGGAGTAAATTGTCTCAAATGACTCACTCGGTCAGTCAGCTAGAGCTTCCTCTGAGATGCATTAGCATAACTGTGTCAGTCATTTGGGCAGAAAAGCAAAAACTTCTTGATGTATCACTAATGTACAAGGTGACAAAGCACATTTTTGATAACCTTTTAGTTGACTGCAGAGCTACAGAAGCTCCTGGGAATAAAATGTGTGCATTAAGATGGTCAGTCAGGTTAATTTGATTTATAGAGCTGCAGTTATACTGTAATTGGGCCTCCACCCAATTTTAAATGTATAAGNTAGTAAAATGGTGATGATTATGTACAGAAACTATGAATTAAACACACATTTTGAGTTGGATATGTTTAAAATAAGATCCCTCCTTATACTATAATTCTGTGAGTAAGTGGCTGGGTTATACATCATGCTTCTGCGTTGGAACCACAATAAAAGCTGCTTTTCTTGTTTAAGTGCCAGTTTGTTAGCATGTTAGCATTTATGGATGAATTTTTGGACTCTTTTGTTTATCTAGAATTTCTGTGTCTTTTGTGGTCCAATAGGGGAGGACATTCCTGGTGTCTGACCACTGTCTGCAGCATGCCTTCATTCTGCACCAGAACCTTTGCTCCAATCTCCTATTGGCCTACCAGGGCCTGTTTGATTATTTCACCTCTATTACCAAGGACCTGCCCTCCTCCCAGCGTATGGAACTAGGTACAGTATGTTGCATTATGACTTTGAATCAGCTTGTGTTAGCGTGAGGTTACAGCATGTTCCAAATGCATGTTTTTTTTTTGGGAGGTTTTTTTTAGCCTTGAAACACAACCAAAATAGTTAACTCCTTCAGCAGTACCTGTCGTTTATTTCTTTATTTCAATGGATTGTTTTGTGGGATTTGTGTTTTTTTTGTTGATAATGTTGCGATCTCATGTCATCTCACTTTATCCCTAAACATTACCATAATGTGCCCTTTAAATTGACAACAGCAAATGGCTTATCCGCTCGAGGAAACTTAATTTAGTTAATTAATCTTAGTTCATTATGTTTACAAAGTGATACCTACTTTCAGTAGATAAGTCTTCTAACCATTAGACCAAAACCAAACACCACTGCCAGGCTGAACTATTGCCAAAGCTAATCCATACAAGTAGGTATGGCAGGTATTAACCCAACGTACAAATAATAATTAAAAAAAAGGTTAAATATGCCTATATGTGCAATCCTACTAGCCAAGCCCAGCATGCAAGTCCTATATGAGAGAGTACTCAGAAGACCCTATCCCCGAGGTCAAAGACACGTCTACATAGGTATGTCCCAACCCTTACAGTTCGCCAGATCAACTTGCCTTTCTCTGCCTTTTCCTCTTCACTCCAGTTTCCTTCATAAAGAAAACACCACGCCCTCTTTGACCCACTTTCTAGAGACAACATGTTTGAACTCCTGTCATCTTATCTTTCACCACTGCATATACAGTATACTCCTCCTGTCTTTCTATCTTTATAACAAGGCCTTGGGCAAAAAGTTTCCTAACACTCTGGTGCATAAAGTTTGTTTGCTTTCTCTGGTCATGTCATAGAGAAAAATACATTCTGACACCCGTGCTGTCTAACTCAACTTTCTGATGCAGAAATGCCTCAGAGGTTCTTTGAAATGTGTCTGCATATTTAAATGATCGCTTACAATAACTCTGCCTCCCCAGAACAACTCGACTTAGATGCCCGTCTGACAGACCTACGTGAACAAGTCAAGGTAAGACCTGTTAAGTGCTATTGCTAATTGCTCCTTAGTGGCCAATGATGGAAAACATTTGTTGGAAATGACAAGTTCAGCAAATCATTAGAAATCTGATTACCTCATGACATGAGAGTAGCTGCAAATATGGCAGTGACATATAAGGATATATATGCATTGCTTTGGGTAACTATCTATAACTTCAAAGCATGGATATAAAGCTCTGATTTATTGTAAGTATACAGTCAAGTCAGTTTGTTGATAAAAGTAGTTGTAAGATGGGATACACTATGTATGAGCATAGATAATGTTTACTTTTGCCTTTCAGACCTGAAATGTTTTATCAGTATTTTTAACAAACATAAATTTTTAACTGAGAATGAAACATAGAGAAATAAGAGGACAAAGTGTAAGGTAGAAACATCAATATTTATTTATTGCATGTTGCTATTGTATTCAGAGGCTGTCAGATAATATGTTTAGTAGGAATTAGCTTTAGATTTTCCATAAAACCCACGTGTTGAATAACATCTTCAGAAAAAGCTGAGGTTGTAATGGGTTAGACTAAGTGACTTAAGGTCTGTGAGCAAATTATGATAAAGAGTTGCAAATGAATGCTGCTACTAAATTAGTCATTAATTTGGCAGGTATTTAGATGTTGCCTCACAGCTAATAGAACAACACTTAAAACTCTTCTATGAAAGGATGTCATAACTATGTAGATGACTTCATCAGTCTTTTAGTTAAACAGGGCCAGGTGGTTAGAAAACTGTCTGCAACCACTTACTAAGTTGACAATCAAGGCAAGATGAAATGTTTTTCTCTGTATTTAATTACTGTAGATGTTATGGAAATACAGTATGCTCACTTGAGCCCTCTGCTGGGTGACTTGTGTCCTATTCCTTTTAGCAAAAAGCTGAGTCCCCTGATGAGCTGGCAGAACTAGTCAATATGAACCTGGCTCAGCTCTGCTCTCTGCTCATGGCACTCTGGGGACAGTTTCTAGAGGTTGTGTCCCTGCAGGAACATGTTGCTGCCCTTCTAGCAATGGAGCACCATACACTAAGAGTGAGTTATACTTCATAAATCATATACAAATGTTGTATATGTGTGCCTTTTTATTATTTAGTGTTGAGTACTTTTTATTATTGCTTCAGAATACCTGATGGGGAGCACAATGACATTTACAAAGAAAACAAAATATATATGTATATGTTGTAGTAAAATTAAGATGAGTCTTTCCATATCGGTAAATAATGAAGCACTGATATGTGGTATACAAATATAGGTGTATATATGGAAATGTAACAATACACATTTCATTAGATAAATCAACAAACAACACTCAACAATAAGAGAATGTCAAGTCATGAAGTAAGTAGCCTATGTGTGCTCTTACAGGTTAGGCGATTTGCCGAGGCTTTCTTCTGTCTTGAACATCCAAGACAATCTGCACTGGCTTATCAGGAACTTCAGTAAGTTGTACAGACATGCTTGTTTTCATGGTTAAATAGAGCACTGATGCTATCTGTCAGGCCTAGGCTTACATGTTGATTTGAAATACCACAGCACCATTTATTTTCTTAGTCTAACTTATTGTCTCCTTTCCTCTCGCGGCCCTCCCATCAGTGCTCACAGTCACCAACAGATGACTAATGCAATCAAAAGCTCCAGCTACTTCTTGTCTTTGCCTCCACTTCCAGTGGAATGTGCAGATCTTGATGGTGACGTTAGTTCCCTGCCAATCATCTTCGAAGATAGATACCTGGATTCTATCACTGAAGGTCGGTAACAAAGTATTGCAATTGATGCTCTGTGTGCATGCCCACTTTCACATTATTTAAAAAAAAAGAAATATGTGTTCTTTGTTTGTTTATTTATTTTTTTCAATGTGTTTTTCTTTGCTTAAGATCGTGATGGACCTTGGCTTGGCATGCACAATGTAAGGACCAGCTCTGTTTCCAGTAAAACAGAAAAGCTCAACACAAAGGACCATAGTGCAGGAGCAAGTCCCATACCTGAGTCACGATGTACCCCTGTGGATAATACCTGGCCAGATAGCTATGATCCACCACCTAAGTCCAAAGGCAAGTCAGTAAAACTGAAGAAAAATTCAAAGACTGAGAATTCCAAGAAACTGATCAGACAGGGTTCTAAGGACTCTGTGGTTTTAGTGGGCTACAAGAACCTCAAAGCTCCCTATGGCGACAGCAGCACAAAGTACAAAGAAGGAGAGGCTCCGCTTAACCAAGACGATGAACAAAATACCTTGCAGGGAGACTCAAATAGTTATTTACGGACTAATGCTAGTTTTGTTTTTGACTCTGGTGCCACATCAGTGTTTTCTGGAAACCTTGCTGATGATTCTATTGTGGATGATATCAGTGCAACTGCTTGTCATAAAACTCTTTTCAAGAATCTTTCTACTCTGGACACAAACAGTTATCCTCAGGCAGGTACTGGGGCTATTGCTACAAGCCAACAAATTCAAAAAGGTGAACAAATTGACCATGGTAGCCTGAAGTTGCCACAGCGGTCTGCTGGGCTGAGGCAAAATGAGATGAAACCAAGTAATAGAGACCCATTCCAAGCTGATAAAGTAACGCTTCTCCTGCCAAATCAGACTGACGGAAGTCTTGGCGGTAAAATTCCTCAGATCAGCCAAACAGACTTTGATGACTCCCAACAGTCCACAACAGAATCGGTCTTTGAAAGGCAAAGTAAAGAGGCAACTCAGCGAGGCCGGTCCTGTTTGGTCTCTGTTCAAGTAAAGGGTGATTGTATCAGGATGCCAGATGGTGGAGCCCCCAGTGCCTCATCTCGCCTCTCAGACTCGGGCATTGAGAGTGAGCCCAGCTCCTTTGCCACTCAACTTGGTCTCGGGCCTCATACCTGTGCGGGGCCAGGTATCACTGAATTGTGTGTCACCGCTCCACAGCCTGAGCGGACCCTCCAGAGTGCTGTTCCACGGCCTGCTCAACAAAGCCCAATACAAAAGCTTAGTGGCACGGGAGAAGCCCTGTACCCAGAAAATACAAGTGCTGTCAGTGGAGTCCAGTCTTCACTCACTTCCATCAACTCCCTACCCTCTGATGATGAGGGTGAAGGTTCTTCAAAGGGCTCCAGTGGAGCTGATGTCCGAGCTGTCAGGAAGTCCAGTGTTTTGGTGCAAGAGCAGAGTGTAGTCTTTTCTGGGGATGTAACTAAAAGGCCTGATGCGGCCTGCCACCCTGACACTGTTTCAGGTGATCACCAATGTAAAAAACCTGCATTAGACATGGAAACGGACTTTACAGGCAGGTCTGAATTTGGAGTTGAGGAAGCAGGTGGCGCTGGGACCCTTAAAGAATCTCGTAGTGAACCCCATACTGCCTGCCCATCCAGTAACTCTGCTACTAGTAGCACAGACTTGGTAAAACGCGGGATGGTAGAAAACTACTTTGGCTCATGTTCCAGCACAGATGTGTCTGAGATCAGCCCTTTAGAAACATCTGCAATCACTTTAGGAATCCCAACAGGACCACAACTTGAGGAAGATGAGGATGAGCCGGAGCATGAGATGATTGAGAATGGATACTACGAGGAGGGCGATGGCTATGCTTTTGTAAATGGTGTTGCCGATGATGAACAAACTGTGGAAGGGGAAGCAGCTGTCCAAGAGACAAGTCTCCTGGTTGAACAGCTTGGCATCGGATATATCCATGGAACAAAGGATTTATCTAAAGCTCCTATGTGCCCCAACCTAGCCTCCAGCAGTGTTGGATGTAGTATGGGTAGACCTTCCTATTCCTCCACCTCCTTTTCCTCCAGCTTGCATTGGTATGAGTGTGCACCCACGCCACAGATGAAAGCGTGAGTCATCTTCTAAGTTTTTTTTTTTTCCTTTAAAATCCCTCATAATGGTATATCAGTGCACCCATTTCTGATGTTTCACACATGACAAATTAACATTTATCAACGAATTTCATAATAAATTTGTAGGTTCATCAAGGCCAAGGAAGAAATGAAGCAGCTAAAGCTCCCTGGCTTCTTGTACAGTGAAGTCCCAGAGCTTGCATCCGCTGTTCCCTATTTCAGCTTAGAGGAAGATGAATGTTGTGAAGAGGGCATCCATCTCATAGTGTGTGTCCATGGCCTGGATGGTAGGAGACACTTCATCAGAATCTTTGACAGTAAAGCGGTCCCTTTACAATACTTAAACTTTGTATCCAAAAACACAATGTTGCGTTTTGTCCCCTGTATTGCTGCAGGTAACAGTGCAGACCTGAGACTGGTGAAGACATATCTTGAGCTTGGTTTGCCTGGTGCTCGTATCGACTTCCTAATGTCTGAAAGGAATCAGGTTAAGTTCAGAGGCTTTTACTCATAAGTTAAAATTGCTAAATCAAATGCACACTAAAACACAACATCCTCTTTTGTTGATTTTTATATTCCTTTCATCCGCAGAATGACACTTTTGCTGACTTTGAGTCAATGACCGACCGACTCCTGGATGAAATAGTCCAGTACATTCAGATATACAATCTTACTGTGTCAAAGATAAGGTAATATACCTCTGTAGTAGATTGTTGATTGATGGAAAAAATCTTGTCATGTTTTCTATCTTTAGGAATAAGTTAGTGCTTTATCAAATAGCAGCATGATGTGACAAAGTATTCATAAACTGGGTTATACCATGAAGAAATGTGGAAAAACTGCAACTTGTTGCAGTGGCCTGCAGTATACTAGTTAACTAAATAATTAAGCAAATGTAATAAAACGGACTACAGAAGCGAGTGCTGAATCTTGTTTATTGATATTTTATGGCATGCCTAATCATCTTAAATTATTTACAGCTTTGTGGGTCATTCCCTGGGGAACCTCATAGTTCGCTCAGTGCTGACCAGGCCCAGGTTTAAATGCTACCTGAGCAAGCTGCACACCTTTCTGTCCCTCTCTGGACCTCACCTGGGCACGCTGTACAACAGCTCGGCTCTGGTCAACACAGGTGAATGTCCCAATAAAAAAAAGAAACACCTGATTTTACTCACAATGACTAGCACAGCAGTATCATTTTTTAAACTTTGAAACTTTTCTCCTAGGCCTTTGGTTCATGCAGAAGTGGAAAAAATCTGGATCACTGCTGCAGCTGACATGCAGGGATCACTCTGACCCTCGCCAAACTTTCCTTTACAAACTCAGCAAAAAATCTGGTTAGCTATGCTGCTTTAAAAATTTTTTTTTGGCCTCTATATTTGGATTACGGTATGAAAAGCATAACTTTACAAATTATCTGCCTTTCAAGGTTTGCAGTATTTCAAGAATGTGGTGCTGGTGGGGTCACTGCAAGATCGCTATGTTCCCTATCATTCTGCTCGAATAGAAATGTGTAAAACTGCATTAAAGGACAAACAAACAGGTGGGTGGAAGTAAGATCCTCAATGGGCACATTAAGATGACTAGTCAAGACAAGGTTTCTTATGTAAATTAAAGTAATGCTTAAATTCTACTTTTCTTACTATTAACATACAATTTTTGTTAAAGTATTTCCTGCAGTAATTAAACTATTTTGGTGCTGCTTTTGAATGGTTATATTAACAGTTCTTTCCTTTGATCTTGTGCTGACTTTTTAACATTCATTCTTCAGTTTATCTTTATTTCATACTTTGCAAAAACAAAATGTAATATCATACAATGCTATATGCTTGAGGTTTTGTTGTTTCATTTTTCTATAGGGCCCGTGTATGCTGAGATGATTGAGAACCTGCTGCTGCCAGTACTTCAGAACAAAGACTGCAATCTTGTACGATATGATGTCATTCATGCCCTACCCAACACAGCCAACTCCCTTATCGGCCGGGCGGCCCACATTGCCGTCCTTGATTCAGAGATCTTCCTGGAGAAGTTCTTCCTCGTTGCAGGTCTCAAGTTCTTTCAGTAGAGCTGCGTTGAGTCACAACACTTGACTGGGACAATAGGAATGTGGCGCTAATACCTCACAGAAATTAAACATTATTCTGATGGTGGCATCTAGATTATCTTTTCTTTATGAATACACTTTTCAACTACATTTGAACAAAATAAGTAACTTTTGTGTTTATATTGGAATCATGGTGGATCTGGAGTTGGCCTTTTTTTTTATTTTTCTACTACCATTTATGTTAACATTTTTTTTGTGTTTGGGAAATAATTTTCCCCATCATATACTATATTTTTGTGTTATTTATGTGTTAAATTTTCACTTTAAACTGTTTTACCCAGAGTTGTTCAAGGAATTATAGATGCTGAACTGGAAATGTAGCTGCTACAGATATGAAATGGCTGTTTCTGGTGAGCTGGCCCAAGTCGTCTGCACATACTGTCCTCACCGTTACAAATGTTTTCCCACAAATTCTAAGAGACACTGCATTGATTTGCACCACTACTACATTTTACTAGCTTTTGTACTGAAAATGGTCATTTGTACAAGTTACTTTTTTTAATCAACAATTTTCCATCATTTTTAAGGGCAAAGATTGCATTTGAAATAGGATTGTTGCTCAGATTTTGCAGCTTTGGCTTTGGTCTTAATACTTGATGCTGTTCCTTGCCATTGCAGCATTCTGCACATTTACCCAGCCTGGTGTTGGGAGAGTAAAGCTTTGCCTATGAAATAATGACATTTTATTACAGGGGTTCTAAGCAATGATTATTATTCATCGAAAGCACATGTTGTATGAACTTGTATTGAACGTATTTGCTTGATCAATTGGTGATTATTTATGTTTTAAACTGGAAAGTATTGGTTGGAATTAAGAAATATTTCTTCAACAGCTGTTTATATATATATATATCATTATACTTTACCATTAAATATGCATATTATAAAGTAGGCAATATGACTTTCTTTTCCATCTGTCCATTTCAGGATTTTGAGATTGTTACTTTTAAATAATTGGTAAACTGCAGAAAGAAACTCAAGTCACACCACATTGCATGTGAATACAATCTTCTGTTACAAATCTAAAATGGGTTACCTGTATTTCTTATACATTACACAAGGCAAATAGTTTTGTAAAGCTGTTATTTCATAATTTAATTAAGTAGCTTTGATTGGTTTTTGGACTTTATTTTAAACATCTTCATATGGAATTGCAGTTTTATTATTTTACAATTTAGATTTATAGTGTTAGCAATTTATTTATGATTCTGGCCGTATGTTCTGGCCACATTTATGTTTTGTTTTTGCAATGAATTAAATAACCCTGCAGGGGGCATTATCACTGTTTGCATCCTTCAGTAGATGAAGGATTGTGCAATATTTGATGTCAATAAAATATGTCAATATATTGTTTATCACAATATATTGTTGATGGAATTCTCTTAATATAGAGACTCATTGATCATTCTAAACTGAATAAATTATATGTAAAATAAATATGTTTATCACACAGGCCTGTGCATAATCTAAATGTTTTGTAAAGGCTTGTTACCATCTTTTCTTCTGGGGAAATAGCATAAAAGTTTGTGACATTTAACAGAAGCCAAGGTGGGCAAACTGATGGCCTGGGCAAAAGTATTGATAAACCCTGAAAAGTAGTGATATTGTTCAAGATCATTGTAGTATTTTCAGATAGCTATTATATGAAGTGTTTAATTAGTTTTATTTTGGATCCCCATAGTACTCGCATCAGGTGAGATTATTCTTCCTGGGGTCCAACTATTTCGCAACTCTTGATTTCTTAAACATTCTTGCAAGGATTCAATATGTCGAAATTGGGGTGATTTATTCACAAAGTCAAGCTCCACGTGTGAATGGTGATGACGG
>JAPMNP010720562.1:0-12421 GCA_029874935.1 Atherina boyeri | reverse complement strand
GTATCTGTTACAGTCCACAACCCTGTTTCATAGATCTGCACCAGCAGTCCCCTGCCATTAAATCTCTCAGAAACACTCTCTGTTAAAAATACCCAAACAATCTGGTGCAGCAGAGCTCTTCCAGTGGCAGATATCACTGGTGAAGTAAGCAGTCTAACAAGGGGTTGAGTGTGATTTCAGGCTCTCTATTTAGAAATGACAATACATGAGCACACTTAATTACGCAGTCTCTAGTCTAGATCAACACAGTCTTCGTGCAGTGAAGAGACTGGTGTATTCATTAACAGTAAAGGGGTTCCTTTCTGCAGAGAAACAATCTCCTTTACAAGGAATAGTTTCTTCAGTGGATAAAAACAGAGGCTTAAATTCAGACACATTCGCTACAGAGGAATGAAGGGAAAATCACCACAAATAAAGTCAAGACTTTGGCCTATATTTCTGACGGATTTGTTTCGGTCGTGACAGAATATAGTGCTTGTGTGCAGAATTGCAAGTGTGCAGAAGCAATTCCCACCGAAGCTGGTTTTTACAAGTCATAAAAACCTCTGTGATGTTGTTTCGTCTTTGTTCTTTGCCCCTGGTCCACAGTTCTCATAGAGCACAATATAATGAGAGGGAGGCAGAAGCAAATATTAATTCATTTGAATATCATAAAATGTAAATTTTTCTTTTCCTTTTTATTTTTTTTTTTCCAAATGCATGAATATTTTGGGCATAGACTGTTTAACTTAGCAACATTTCAAGTCATAGTGTAGAGGTGATCCCCCTTCATCACATGTAGCTTTGAGAAAAGCGGAGAAAAGAGGAAAGTACAGGGCCATAATTGATGGCTCAAAGCTCAAGCTTTCTCTCTGAGGGTCTGCTCAGGTCCTGATCCCCTGGCCTCAACCTGAAACAATCACTCTTAGTTAACGACAACACTTCAGCTATTGACAGTGTGATCCTGTAAAGCAGACACTTCAATCAACAGAGCAGCCGCAGGAGGTGTTGTGTTGGAGGAAAGGAAAAAAAAGATGGGGGGGGGCATGGGGGAAAAGATGAAATCAAGAAGTAAATAAATGAATTGATGAATGAATAATAGATTGGCCAGCTAGTGGCGTCTTGGAGCAGCAATGCAGTATTAATAACTGACTCTTACTGTTTGTCTCTGTGTCATCACTGATACTCTTAGGTGGACCATGGCCAGCATAACACACTGCTGATCTGTACATTCGATCCGGATTACGAACTTTCTTCAGTCCTTCAGGAGGCAAAGAGAAAAGTAGAGAAAATCGAGGAAAAGAAGCATTCTCCCAGCTTGTGACAGCACACTCCCCATGCAAGCAATAGCATCAGAGACTAGACAATATATTGAAATGCATATAAAACAAAATATAACTGTGATAATAATCATAATAAAAATATCAGGATTAATTTTAAAAAGTAAGTAAAGTAAATTCTCCATCTGCTGAATATTTTTCTCCCCACAAGAAAAATGGCCAGTAACAAGGGTCAGTGTAGCTGTGACCCGATTTAATACAGGTCAGTAACACTTCTTATTGTTCATGTGGTAAACTGAATGACTCAATACAATCAATCAGTGGAGGCCGTGTATAGCAGTCCATAAAGGTCTATTCCGTGCGGGCATTAGAGGAGTGATATGTCTCAGCAACCACAGACTGGACCTTAACATCCGCCCATACCTCACTGATCCAATTAAAAGGCTGAGCAGAAACATAGCACCTGATTCAACAAGAAAGCAGAAGAGCGAGTTGTCCGACATTATAAGGTTAAATTCATCCCTCTTCTCAAAACAGCAGAGAAATATTTACACCATTGCTGCACAAGCATTTCTCTAAGTTAATGGCTGACTGCGTGCTTACTTGATGTTTTGCTGCCGCTTCACCCTGAACTTTGAGTGAAATGATAACATCAAGAAACTTTTTAAACTGCACTAGCCTGAAAATAAAATAGAAGAATGACTTCCCGCACTGCAGAGACTACAGGCTTACATCACTACATTTTTAAGAGCAGCTTATGTTGATTGTTTCTGTTATGCCTGAAGTTCCAGCAACCCTTTTCTACCTTAAATGCATGCTGTTAAATGCACCTGTGTGGGCTTTACGTATCATTTAACTATCCTCCCATCACTGGATTTGCATTTTATTTGATTTTAAATTAATGCAAATATGATGTGACATTTTGCTACACCCACAAAAAGCAGACTACAAAAATATTTAAGCTCAAACAAGAAAAAGTCAGGCTTGTCTTTACAAATGTCCTCATTTCATTTCTCACATATGACTCTTATACTGCAACATTTGTATAAGACTCTGTTGTAGTAGATTTATAAGACTGCAGGCTGTACGTTTACCCAGAGCAGTGACATTGCTAGACATATCAAGCCCGTCCTTTCACTGCCCTCCTGGCCTTGTGCTTAAAGTATCGCACGCACAGAGCTTTTTATGAGTGTGAAGGGGGAAAAAATACCCCCGAGGCCCTGGGACAATCAGTTAGGCTTGTGAGATATACCCCAGGATGTAAACATTACACCACAGAGGAAGTCTGGGTCATGCCCCCTGGGTTTAACATAAGATGCAAGCCTCAGTTGTTATGGGTCATCATAAGACCTGCCAAACAAGTACGAGCCATCAACACTGCCCACACACCACAAGGACAAAAGGTTGAGGAAACAATGTTATGCTCTCTCAGCAGTGACATGTACAGGTACATGTCCTGCAAAACCGAGACAAACCATGTTCTACATTAATGAAGAGCCAGCACTAAGAAAAACTGGATGCTGGAGCAAATCCTCCTGACAGCTTCATGTGAAAGCTTTGAGGACCAGGTCTGCATGAAATAACATGGCATTTACATAAAGGTATGAAGCAATCTATCTCTCTCTCTTTCTCTCTCTCTCTACACTCCCCCTCCCTCCTCCTACTCCTTTTTCCACTGACCAGCCTCACAGGAGCACTGAAAATAACTTGACCGGCTCAGCAATGGGACTTTCAAGTCAGGGTTTTCAGCGAGAGCTCTCAGTGTTGGAGGGGTTTTAAGGTTCCCAACTACAGCTGAAGTGTTAAGTTCATCTATGAGGAGGAATATGTTAGAACTGTTCACCACAAGGAAGTTGTAACTATCACTAATCCAGACGTCTTTTTTTCCCCTTCTCTTTATTTTTGGTCATAGCCCCAAACAGAGCTCTCATGTAAATGTGCTTCTTCAGCTCAATACCACCCCCTGGTGGGACTCGCTTTAGTGGTTGGCACACTGACATCCAAACAACTAAGATCAGTGTTTTATGGTCACAGATTATTTGAAACATTGCAGTCATTCTACAGCAGAAATCATTTGTTTTTAAGGTTACTGACACCAAAGTCTGACAGAGGTCCCTCTAATTTTACAGCCTGCAAAAAAAGGATTGAGAATTGCTTGAAAAAGCCAGATGCAATTATCATAATTTCTAAAAATATTTTCTGCTTCTTTATCTTCTTCAAATTATGCAGTCAGCTTAAAAGTCTAGGATCACTCTTTTTCTGCACTCTAGCACCATTAAAAAATAAATAAACATTAAAAAAGCACAAGTACAGCAAACAGAATGGGCATAATGTATCAATGTCATATCATCATACTCAGTGCTGCTCCTTAAAAGAAAAAGTTAAAAAGAAATTGGACAAAACAGGCCATAACAAAAAAAAAGACAAACAATAAAATGTTATCAAACATGCAAATAAGGTTAATGATGTTAAATATTCAGAGGAAATTTAATCAAATCCATTTGTATTATATGCAAATTGGTGAAACATAAAACTGACAGTGCAATTAAGTCACTCTATCAAATACGGTTAAGTGTGAATAGCTGCCTTGACAGCTATTCCTTGTTGAAAATATATATATTATGGCTTCTCTTGCCTTTATTTTCGGGCAGGCGTAGTTTTAATTACTCACCCAAAAATTCTATATGGGCCTGTCTGAATGACAACAGATCTCTCATGCATATGGGCTGCAATGAAATATTCTACTATGTGGGGAATAATTAAGTCTGGTGCATTTCATTTTTAGTTAGCGAGCCGTGTGAAATCAGCTGAGGGGAGGAAAAGTCATCATTCTGTCCTATGTGTAAAGTAGTGTAATGGGCATGCTGCTGGAAATCCTGCTCTCCATCCTCCCGTTTCCTCTAGTGTGATGGCATTTCAAGCGCGATGGGGCATTGCGAGCGAAGCAGACATTACAACGATTTGATACCCCCCTGTTTCGGAGCAAATATAGGCCAAGTAGTATTAACTGGTATTTGAAAAACATAACAGTCTCTCACTTAAAAAATACATCACTTTTGGCTTGTAAACACTATTCGCTGAATGCCAATGCAAATTATCCGCGCTTCGAGGGGGAACTGAACGACCCAGTCCAAGACGGGGTAAAATAAAATAACAACTAGTCTTACATATTTTAAACTAAACATTTCTTAATGACTATTTCACTATCGTCAAAAAACAAGGTGCAAATAGCGGTGACAGAAGAGAAGCGTATTGACAGTTAAACTAACAGAACCGAGCCGCTTTCAAAGCTGGGTAATAAGGGAAGAAGTTAGTCGATGCCAATGACATGTTGTCATTAACTTAGCCTTGTTGTTAACAACTTGAATTGTTCGTCTTTTGACAGGAAACCGGAGCACGGTACATTGTAAACGCAGTACTTTTACCACGCTGACTATTTGTCCCCGTGGCGTGCTTTAAATGTGGGCTACGCTGGGAATAGTAGCTGGCTAGAATGCAAGCTAATATTAGCTGGCTAGTGATGTCTCCACGTTTTAGCTGCCTATTCGGAGGAAAACCGCGGAGACGTTTCCACCGAAAATTTCTCCACTTGTCCTCGCGCTCGTGCCATCTCCGCACATAGTTGCAACTGTTCTTTAAAAAAAAATCACACCGCGGTCATACAAGTAAATTAATCCCATTATATTTCTCTTACCTTCCGGCTTGTTTTCGGCAGCCATTTCCCCTTCACGCGCAACATCCTCCTCCTCCTCACGACCGTGGGTACCACGCGCGTGCACGGCGAGGACAGCACGAGGAGGGACCGGAGGAGCAAGCGGCGAGTCGGTCCGACCGAGGCAAACTTACCATTGGCTGTGAAGCGGTGACTGACAGAAAGGCTCCGGGATGAAAAACAACACATCTCCCCTCACCTTGGCACCACCAGCTGTTTTTTTCTTCTTCCTTTTTTTCCTCTTCTCTTTAAGTGTGAATTTAAAACAGCTCAGAGATGCTGCAAGTCTGACAAGACGCTTTTGTTAAAAAGAAAAAGACGTGACTAAACAAAAACTCTTTAGTTAAATCTAATTAGATTGTGGATATAAATTGTGCTAATTATTCTTACTGAGCTAAAGTTGTTAGACACTGCTATTCCTGAGTGATGCAAAACTAGTTAATATCCTGCTGAATTTAACCTTTTTGGGGGGCATTTCATATTTTTTTTCATTCACATATAACCTTGTCTCCCTAACCTGACGGAGATAATCATCTAGATAAGTGATTCCCAAACTTGGGGTTGCAAGGTCATTTCAGGGGGTTGCTAGATGAATGAAACAACATACATGTATCAAATAATCTTAGGGCTGTCAAAATTAATAAATTATTCCAAAGAAATTAATCTGTGAAATCAGCATGTTATTTTTTTTTATCATTAATGCTTAAACAACTAAGTTATTACTCATACAATATTAGAACTCTGATTTTTGGCATGTAGGTGCCTTTTCACAGCAGTGAATCAAATCCTCCTTATTTATGAAGTCTCTGATAGTTTTCAAGCCTTATATTTAGAGCAGCGATGAGGAACCCAGGACATTGAGGGCTGTAGTCTTTTAAGTTTACCATGCAACCCTGCTCCAACACACATGACTCAAATCAAATGTATCAAATAGTCTAAGAAGTTCTGCACAATTACTCATTAATGGGTAATCATAGGGTCACAAACATCAACATGTGTTATCTTGGGGGTTGTGGCTCAAAAAGTTAGGGAGCCATTGATCTAGTTCTTAAAACAAAAAGAGACAAATCTGCAGGGAAGAGGTGAAAATTTTGCTAATCAAATGTCAAATAAATCATAATAGCAATTGTTTTAATATTAATTTTACCGCTATTTGCTGTTCCCCTACTCATTTAGTGAGTTGTGTTTTTCCAGTGAGTCCTACGGGCACATGTAGCTGCTTTGTACTCTGCTCTAAGTTATTTCAAATTGTGAAAACTCATAGTGAGTCCAAGAATTTCCAGATGTCACACATTTTCTTCAGCCATTGGAAAGCTGGTGTCGGTCTATGTCAAGCCAGTTGCTTCAACTTCAGTAGACTATCATTGTGTTCAACTTAATTTGGTGGAAACGCGTGAAGTAGTGCACAGTAGTGGGTTTAGTTAGTAGTAGGTAATGAAATTATCATCATTAATCGCGTCATCAATGCACGTTTAGGCTACGAGCTGCTGACCGTCAGTGTTGATCGTGCTGATATGGAGCGGCAGAGGCGTGGTGCTGAAAGAACAGCTCCGCTGCTGCCTGCAGCTGGCGCGCCCATCAGTTCAGGTTTGTTGGTACTACGAAGACTAATAATAAAGTAATAAAGGAGCTAATGTATTTAAGTGATTTTCTCACCTTAGCCTTAATTGCTTCTTGTTGGATATTATGCAGTTAATATCCCTGTAGACTAACATACAAGTGGCTTCTTAATATAAGCAATCACTTTTTATATTTGAATATTTATGTTAATAGTTTTAATATGGTTTTCTGACAAATATACTGTGACCTTATGCCATTATTTTCAGAGGTAAAAGAAAAATATATAGGCTACATCTGATGAACATTCAAATCATTTGAAAATAATAATAGTCATAATCATGATAATTATAAAAGCGCTATTGCTGCCGGGCTACTATGCCTCATTACTTTCTATTTTGAAACATTTCGTATAGCATTTTAAAGTCTTCACTTGTTTTATACAAACTCGTAAATAAAAAAAAAAACGGGAAAATAACTAAAACTACATTCCTATCCCACTTATAGGAAACGACTGAGGAGTTGTTGCTCTCCCGTAACACAAGCGGGCGCCAGAGTGCACAGACGAAACTTTGAGTGACGTAAATGACACGAAGAAGAGATGTCCGGGCGTAAACATGGCGTCTGCCTTGGACGAGGATGAGATCTGCAATGATGATTACTATTCCCTTCTAAATGTCCGAAGAGAGGTACAATATGCAGTTGTGATATAAATAGATATCTGTGCGGGTGTATATACCAATTTTTCCATCAAATACCTTCGGTTGATATTCAGTGGTTGCTCGTATAACAAGGTGTAACTTTAGCTAGGTAGCTAGCTTGTGACCCTCGACATTGATTTATATACAGTGACACTTTGCTTGGATACTTTACAACATGCAGCACAGGTTTGGGGCTTACAGTTTTGCCAGAATAAACTGTCTTTTGAGGAAGAAAGCTGTTGAGTCGTTTGTTTATGTGATGATATGGATGCTAATGTTAACAAACTGAAGAGTTATTTTCAGTGTCAGACTGATGTAATGAATTGTGCTATGTGGCTAGTGCTACAACTGTAACTTAGTTCAGGGCTCCATATCGCAACACTTCCAGTTAAAGGCATACAGTAAAGTTTTGTGTTTCTGTCTGGTAGGTTGGAATCTTAAGGTGACTTAGTTTTTACAACAGACAACACTATGCCGATCTTCTAATTTTGTTTTGCAAGTTGTAACATATGGTTATGTGGAGCTATAGTAGTATAGTATAGAATAGTAAGCACAGATTATGTGTTAATATGATGAACATTATTGATAAAGTCAATGAAAAAAAACTTGTACATTCTGTATTTGATAAAACACAACATATACCTTGATCTGCCTGTCACTGATCTCAGAAAGTTAAACTTAAATTAAATAACGTGAAAGTGAAATTGTACTCTTAACTACAATGATGTGTGAAGTGCATTTTGCGCTAAAGCCTTTATTATGATAATGTTATGATGTAACTTTAAGCAACAGTTGCATTAGTATTGAATTAAACTCTAACAGTGATATCCAATGGTTCGTCCCAGGCCACCCAAGATGAGCTGAAGGCATCATACAGGCGACTGTGCATGCTGTATCACCCAGACAAACACAGAGATCCTGAACTAAAGCAACAAGCAGAGCAGCTTTTTAACCTTGTACATGAAGCCTATGAAGGTAAGATGACCTTTGATCACTTCATAATTTTTACCCCTCTTTCACATGCACATAAAACTGATGAAGAATATGAATATGTTTTGATCTTCTTTACAGTATCAAGAAATTAAAGCAAAGAAAACTGTCGGCTAATGTTATTCATGGTTATTCATCTCTTACCAGTGCTTACCGATCCACAGTCACGGGCCATCTATGATATCTATGGTAAACGAGGACTTGATGTTGATGGGTGGGAGGTAAGTCTATCAGTGGATGTCATGATAGTTCCCAGATGACTGTGTAAATGATTTTAGAAACAATTGCCACTTCTTGAGAGAGGGTCTCTTGTTTAACATATTTTCATTTCGATTGCATCCTAGTATATTTTTAAGATGGAAAAAAGTAATTAATCATAAATGCTTTGTGTACTGTTTGCCAAAATGTCATTTAACATAAACATATTTAGTTAAATCAAAACAATGCCTGTACAGTAATTCATATTTTATCAACCTCATAAAGCACTGGCTTAATCTTATCAGATTTGTCAGGGTTGACATATACCTGAAACCTTCCAGTAGAATTAAGATGTACATTATGCGCCCTCTGACAAAAAAAAAAAAATTGTCTTTGGTGTGTCCCAGCTTTAGATTTCATAGATCCACTCATCATTTATTTATATTTTTGCTTACTTGCAATCTTCTAAAGCGGTCTTGAGCAATAGTTGTCCAGGATGTCTGAAGGTCTTTTAAAGTTTTTCTTTGGAAATTGGCTGCTTTTTCCTTTGATTTTGGTCCTTGTACCTTTTATTATTTTCAGAGGAATATGCTTTGCTGGTTGTTGGGTCATCTAGCTCTGACTTGTGAATCATATTAGCACACAAAAAGCACCTAACTCATGGGATGGCAAACGCAACAAAGAACCTACCAAATACCCAGATTAAAATGTTATCTGTTGGTATTATGTTACCAGCAGCCTGTCTCTATGACACTTTTCCCCCCTCTGTTGTTGTTGCATCTATGAGAATTGCAAAAATAGTCCAGTTTGACAAGCATACCAGAGAATTTTGTATCAACAAGGTAAGAATTATAAGCTGAAAACCTGGCATATTTCAGCATGATGTGCAATCTGTCCAGACAAAATATGAGGAAATTGGACAAGCGAACAGCAGAGGAAGGCATCACAGGCCTATAAAACTATCTACAGCATAAGAATGAAAAAAAAGAAAAAAATCTATGACAGAAAGATGCATCTTGCTTTTCAAATTGATCCATCCCACTGTTTTTCAAAGCTTCCTCTAAAGTTTTCTTTATGGAATTGTGAAGCCTTTCTTTCATAATGAAGGAAGAAAAGGGCTGAAAATAAGTGGTAACAGGTCGCATGGAGTGATGAATGCTCTCCAGAGTTCAGACCTCAACATTATTTAAGCAGTGTGGCATCGTCCTGGCAGAGCCGTAACTATAGGCAGCCAACATCCAAAGAAAAGCTTTGAAAAGTCCTTCAAGGTGCCTGGCCAACTATTCCTGAAGTCTACTTAAATAAATTACAAGAAAGCTTGTCTAAGATGGTTCAGGCTATGTTTGAAGAATAAAAATAGTTATAATTGTATAAACTGTTTTTGCCTTTTTATTCACTGCATTTCCTTTTTTGTTTAGCATGTTCAATAAATCACACATCTTTTTCCTGTTTTCCTGGCAATGTTTAAAGAAATTGAGGGTGGTTCAAGACTTCTGCAAAGAACTGGAACTGTTGATATAAGCACTAACATCCAATGTCCTCTGTGTGCCCACTTTGTATTCAAACCTATCTTCCTCCTCCAGGTGGTGGAGAGGAAAAGAAGCCCTGCAGAAATTCGAGAAGAGTATGAGCGGCTTCAGAGGGAGCGGGAGGAGAGAAGGCTTCAGCAAAGGACCAACCCAAAGGTACATTGAATGGAACATAACAAGCCTCACATTGAACTGAGTGAGATGTTGGTATCTTGTAGGTGTCCTGTGAGAATCTTGTTCCATTATTAATGAACATGGTGTTAACTGTTGATTACTTTGCAGGGAACGATTAGTGTGGGCATCGATGCCACAGACCTCTTTGATCGATATGAAGAGGACTTTGAGGATATGGTTGGAGGAGTCCCACATGTGGAAATCAATAAGATGCACATATCACAATCCATAGAGGTAGGTATTTGCTTCAGTCTTTATTCTTTAGAGGTACTGTTTGAAGTATTGTTCCTTGCCTGTCAGACCTGTTTGATGTACTTCACATACTTCTGTGTGTTCCACTGAAGGCTCCTCTTACCACAAAAGACACTGCCATTTTGTCTGGCTCTTTGTCAACCCACAATGGGAATGGAGGTGGTACCATTAACTTAGCCCTCAGAAGAGTCACCTCAGCGAAAGGGTGGGGTGAGGTATGCTGCACTCTCATTTATTTCATCATGACACTTTAAATGACCCCTTATCTGTGTCTGCTTTGTTTGTCGACAACAGCTGTCTTCCTATGTTGTCATGTGTAAATAGGTGGAATTAGGAGCTGGAGACACTCATGGACCTCTCTTTGGGATGAAGATATTTCGCAACTTGACACCTCGATGGTACGAAGAAAGCATAAGAGACATAAATGTATGCTCTGTGTTTTCACAACACAAAAATTCAAAGTTGTTTTCCTTTTCTGCCTCAGCTTTGTTACGGCTCAGTGTGGCCTCCAGTTTTCATCACGAGGCGTGCGTCCTGGGGTGACCACAGTGCTGGCCCGTCACCTGGACAAGAACACTATGGGTTATCTGCAATGGCGTTGGGGAATTCATTCTTCTATGAACACCAGCATAGTGAGGGACACTAAAAGCAGCCATTTCACCCTGGCAGTGCAGGTTAGCAGCCAGCAGTTTTACTTATCTCAATTCAGCACCTCTAAATTAACAGCTGCTTGTCACGGTTGTGCCAAAATGGTCATTTATTTTTTTTGTCTCTACAGCTTGGCATTCCTCACACTTTTATGATGATGAGCTACCAGTACAAGTTCCAGGATGAAGACCAGACCAAGATTAAGGGCTCAGTAAAGTATGTTATCAAAGTGAAATATGGGTTATTGTGATATAATCAGAATTTCAAATTAATGGATAATGGGATACTCTATTGCCCGGAAGTCACCCCAGTATTGACACTAGTGTTGCTCTGAATGTTCTTAAGCAAACAGTTGTTTCTGAATTGTATGCCTTTTGTGACAAAATAGAAACTTTTCTTTTTTTTGCACAGGTACAAATGTTAAAAGATGGCTATTATCTCCTTTCACAAAGCTAGAAACCGCATTAAGTATAATGTGATGGTACCGTACATTCCAACTACTGTTCACCAGAACAACCCCTTCAGATGGCACCTAATGTCTGAAAGGCTGTACGGCTTTTTATTAGGCTGCGGTCACACCTGGGTGAACCGGTTAAGCACAACCGGGTTCCAAAAATCTACAGCCTGCAGTCACACCAGCCATGTTGATAGCGCGCCACTCTGCCGCCATGTCTAAAGCCCCCATTTGCATGACAGTGACCGCAATTGCGCAGAAACCTCAGGATCTGTGCTTCGGCCCAGAAAAAGTGTGTGTAGGGAGGGATTGAGAAACACGTTACCGCCTGATGTTCTGTCCCAGGTAGGATGTAGGTGTGACCAAACCCTTAGAGGCTGCAAGTTCTATTAAGTATAACTTTGAAGAAAAATTGTTTTCATATATATATATATATTTTTTTTAATGGAAGAAGGTGTCATCAATCATAGCTTGACTGAGTGTGGGCTGGCATTTATTGTGCAGACAAGTCAAATCTGTGTGTCCCATCTGTTTTTTCTAAGGTGGACTGGTGCTCTTGTCTCTGTATTAGACACTTTGGTTGGTAAACATGTGGAACAACTAATGCAAATTCATTGCTATACATAGCAAGTAGTTAACATTGAAGGCTGAATATGGAACACTTTTATTAAAAGATATCTTTTAAGAAAAAATAATACCTCCTCGAGGCATTTAGAGGTGTGCTGAGTGTAAGTGCAGCATTTCCTTAAAAAATTATATTTGAATTAAAATATAATAAAATATAAATTTTGACCTGTTCGACAAGTTCTTTTGAGATAAGAAGGCACCAAAGAACTTCTTAGCTAACAAGGGCCAACATGAGCTGTAGTTGGGGTGTGTTGTGGCAGAAAATTGAGAATGACCAGAGTCTGGATGAGTTAAAATTTAAAAGAGGTTTATTTACAAGA
>JAPMNP010720495.1:0-11507 GCA_029874935.1 Atherina boyeri | reverse complement strand
GTGAGTGGAACCACCTCCAGATCAATGCAGGGAAAACTGAAGAACTGGGGGTGGTGCGTGGCGCAGTGGGTTGGGCGCCCGCCCCATGCATAGAGGCTAGACTGCAGATCCTCGCTTGTGTCCAGGTTCGATTTCCAGCCTGGGACCCTTTGCTGCATGTCATTCCCTGCTCTCTCTCACCCTTTTCCTGTCAAGCAACTTTCATATAAAGGCCACTAGAGCCCAAAAAAATATCTAAAAAAAAAAACTGGTTTATTATGTTTATTTATTGTTTATATTGAATATATTGTTTATATTATATTGTTGTTATAATTCCTTACTTTTTTCAACTATCCACTGTATTGCTGCAACACATGAGAATTTTTCCATTGTGGGACAATAAAGGCTGTTCTTGTCTTATCTTATCTTTATTCTTCACTAAGGATGTATGTTTTAAAACATTTGTATAGCACATTTTGTTGACCTCTAGTTTTTCACTTTGAAGCCTGGTTTCAAAAGTTAGATTTCCAGGCTCCCTAAACAACAGCTGCATGTGTATGAAACACTTATATAAATGTAAAACACTTATATACCAATCTCAGCTCATCTCTGTATGGACATGGCCTTAATTCTAACGATCACACACACTTTGAACAGTCAAACCGTTGCAAACTTTCTGTTCTCTTTGTTGATCTGAGGTTGGGAACCACTGTTATATACAACAACCTTTCACAGTCTTTTTATTTATTGTTTATTTAACCTTTATTTAATCAAGCTTGATAGATTAAGAAAAAAAATATTATTTAAAACTGCAGTCTGGCAAGAAACAGGGCCTTTTGAGGGAGGGGGAAATAGCAAACAAAATAAAAGAAACCAAACCAAATAAATAAGAGACAAGTTTGGTGCATTTTAAATAAACATGGTACTAAAGTAAATATGAAACATGATTGAACGGAAAGAAGTCTGTAAATACTTTGTATGGAGTATGGCCAATAGTGAATTACAATAACTAGTAATAACAAATAATACATTTTGAACAAACAGGAAACAGGAAATTTGTATTTTGCCCAGTGGCCCTTTAATTTGTGGACTACAGAAGTTGGGGAAGGAACCAGCCATTTACTAACTGATAAAGACCATCTCTACCTCCTGAGCACATGTCAAACAGAGATCAGAGCCCACACTTCTGATTATTTTTCAGCAATCAGCTGACAAATCCAAATGTATGAATTGGTTGAATGTATCATGGTCCGTATTCTCTCATAATAATCACACTGTTCTTAGAGGAAAAGTACCGTTTTTTTAACAAAGACATTTTTCATAGCATTAAATACGTTCATAAGCTCACCCGGACAATTTTGGAGTTACTTGAAGTCTATCAGGAGATATTTAGATCCATCACGCCGGCGTACATCCATTCAATGGAAGTGGTCGGGGAAGCGTCATTTCATTCTCTAAATAAGACATTATCTGCCACAAAATGCCTTCATTTAACCAGTGTTTAGTTATTAGTAGCTGTACTATCCCTCTGTGCCTTCAGAGCGGCTTTGTTGTCATCCAAAATCAAAGATTTAAAGACACAAACCGGTTACGACGACAACACTACATAAGAAAGTGCCTCTGATTATGCTGTTGCCCTGACAACGCCAGCGTGATTTATCTAAATATCTCCCAATAGACTTCAAGCAACTCTGAATATGTCTGGGTGATTTTATGAACGTATTTCATGCTATAAATATGGTAAAGTTAAAAAACAAAAAAAACTGGCACTTTTCCTTTTAAATGCATTGCATGAATTTAGTAGTTGAGAGTGTCAACAAGTCTCTGATTCAAAATCAACTTGGTGTAAATACCCACAACACAGCACTCGCTTAAACTGCTATGAATGCTTTTAGGTTTAAGTTGTCTATGATGGTGAAAGGTTTCCCCTCTGATTGTCCTGTTCCAAAAGGTATTTTGATTCCGTTGTCCAATCGGGAAGTTTTCTTACTCTCCTGAAAAATAGCACTCTGACAACTTTCTACTGCAGGTAAGACTGACTTCTTAATAAAAATTTGTTCAACCTCACTTTTAAATTGACTATTTTTTTCTTTAAAATAATGTTTGATTGATTTAGCCTATATGACAGTTTCACAGCCTTGACTACATTTTTCTAAATTTTAAGTTAATGAGCATGGCCACTGCTTCTACAGGCCTGAATTAATACACCAATATGACAAGAAAAAAAAACTGTGCAAAGTTCAGTCATCCTTGTTCACTAATTATGATTATCATTCAGGGTTTATTATATTTTTGCCGAGGTCTAAATCAAATTAATCTCTAAGTCACTTTTCTACCACAGAGATGGGCAAATTAGCTAATTAGAGCAGAGATCCAGTTGACAATTGCCGTCAAGAGGCAATTTATCATGATGTAAAGCAGTGCAGCAATGATAATCATAATAAGGCTGCTTTGTCATTTGCATTTTGGCTGGAGAATAAAACATCTTGGGATGCCAGGCACTCACTCACTGCACCATCCTCTATCTTTCAGCATTTAAAAATGCCAGAATGTGGGCGGGAGGGGAGGGCTTGGCTGGTCCAAAATCTCCAAAGCCAAAAACCTTAGTGTTGAGTCATTAGTCATTCTTGACAACTATATGGTCATTTTTTGCCCTCATGCAATGGAAATCATGCTTATTACATTAATATTAATAATTCATATTATATTCTGTTGCATATAACCATTGCAGTATGTGAGTCGTTTTTTTTCTTATCCTCATGAATATTGTATACAGGCTACATAGCATGTTTCCAGATTATGAACTGTTTGGACCTATGATATAGTTTGTGTCATGGTTTTAATCCAATGTACATATGGTTCTTTTTCAGACTATTAGGTCTCCTCTGTACCAGCTGGCTCTCCACCCCCATGAAAGCAATCACAGGAAGGACAACTGTCCCACATTCTTTAGGGGCTTTGATATATTTTCTTTTAAAGCACAAGCCACGAAGCATAGAAGTTTATTTTGTTGCCTAGTTACAACAGTTTTCCGCCTCCTTACTTAAAAAAAAAAAATCTCATACAAGTTTACAGATGCAGAAACTGCTGGGATCAAATGGGTGCGCTGCTAAAGGAGCATGGAGTCCAACTCATGCAGACATGTCTCCTGCATGAACAGCTTGTTTGTGCTAACACAACAAGTGCACATGGCAGAACAAGGTTGTGATACATACAGAAAAAAAGAGCTCTATCATAAAGGAGCAGCACGCATGTCATTTATGTGGGATCATGGAATGGTGCATTCTTATCCCAAAGTAGTCACCAGACTATAAATTGCTTCTCTTTTTCTGTGTACCTGTCTGTGTTTTGCTCACTCACACAAATCCATCCATGCACAAAAAAATGTGACTTGTAGAAGAAAAAGTCCACCTGGCAGATACTAACAACAGCCTAGTGTAGCCTAGCAACAGCTCGGAGACAGGCTTATTAGCTAGAAGAAGAAAGAATAGCGCAACAGGGAAAACTTTGGCCTACGTCTCTGCCACTCACACACATTCTGAAGGGCACATGGACTCAAACACACAAACCACCTCCTTGCCAAACCTCTTCGTCTTCACATCTCTCCAAATGTCATTTTTTCTCCCCATAATCCTAAACGTTCAACAGCCCATCGACCAAAAGACTTGGCGAATCATTTCTTTTTCTCAGTCTGCCAAGAAACATTTTAATTGTTAGTTTCTCACTCAGTAGTTCAACTTGGATGCTGTGGCACCTAAACGCAAGCCCAGATATATCAGTTCCTTGGCAAAAAAAAGTACAGCAGCTTGATTTGATTACCCTCTCTTAAAGGTAGTATTTCATATCCCTGACTTGATTATGGAGACATAAGTGTTTAAATCAATGCTAAGCTGTGGTTAGAAAGGCCTTTTGAAATGATGGGAATAAAGCTCACTCACACTGTAGGCACATACTCTATGAAACTTGGATCTACATGAGTGGCCTTGACGTTTTCAAAGAAACTTGAGTAGTTTCTACCATTGATTCCCAGCAAACGCCCACGCCTGATGCGAGAAAAAAAAGAAAGGAAAAATCTATTCAGCTTCTCTTTATCAGATTTGCTTCATACTCCACCCTTTGTGTGTTTCCTGCAAAACTTTGATTGCAGAATATTTAGGCAACGGTTAGTACCAAAAAAAAAATACTGGTGTCTGAGCCAGACCTTGGTTGAGCTGATGCAAAGCAAGAGAAAGAGAAACAAATACAGCAAAACATTTAGAGAATGTCACCACCATAACTTTTTCACACTCCCTATAAACATTTACTCGCATCTTGGCATCAGCGGTTTTGTTGCCAAAAATAAAACTTTTATAATGTCTCTCTCCATCACCTTCTCAGATTTTACAATCTCTGTCTCCTTGTTTTCTCGCTCTTACTGAGACTTTCCTCTTTGCATCTCATTTGTCAACTGACACCAAGAATCTCCATATTGCCACTTCCATCCAGGGGGAATGTACGGTGAAGCCTCAGTAATTATCCTGCGAGATTGGAGGCGCAGAGGCCAAAGGAGTGAACCCCAGAGTGCAGTAAGCCTCGATGTCACCGTCACTATCGGACGCATTGAAACAAAGTGCAAACCAAAATTTAAATAGGTTAGAGAGAGAAAGGACAAAGTGGGAAATAATTGAGAAGGATGGAAATATTACTGTAAATTCTGCTTTTACATGGAGAGACAGAAAGGGCTGCTTACTGGAAACCACTAATTCCATACTAAATCCAGACAAAAACCAGAATAGCAGGAACGTTCATCGAAATTTGTTTTGATTATTTCATTTGTCACTTACTTTAAAGTGACAAATTTGTCAGTCTTTAATTCCAAAAGCTACTTAAATCCTGTACATGTTTGATGTGTGTCCATATGTAATACTGGCAAACCAGTAGAGGAGAGTAGTGTTGAAGTTTTTAAAGTTTTTTTTAAGTTCTTATCTGCCACAACAAACTTTTTCTGTATGTTCAGCATTATGTAGAGACCCAGCAGTTGCTTAGTGTTATACAACAGTGGGAAATAAAGGAGGGAAACCTGTCATGCTCTGTCAAAATGTACTGTACAGTGCACCTTATGCAAAGATTTGGGCACCACTGGTCCACAGTTTTCTGTTACTTTAAACTTGGTTATGAGCTGCAGTATCAGATTCCAAAAGCCATAACAATTACTCACCCGAAGGATGAAGCTGGCAACACTTTCATATCTTTTTTCACCAAATATACCTTAATAATAATAATAATGCATCAGTTTTATATAGCGCTTTTCAAGATACCCAAAGACACTTTACATTACTGGATGCACTATTCATTCACTCACATTCGTACTTGGTGATGGTAAGCTAGTTAGCTAATACTAACGTAGCCACAGCTGCCCTGGGGCAGACTGACAGAAGCGAGGCAGCCATTCTGCGCCATCGGCCCTTCTGACCACCACCGATCACTCATACATCCTTCATACATCATTCATACTCGTTCATGCACCAGCAAGGTTTTTACTGGTAGGCAAGGAGGGAGAAGTGTCTTGCCCAGAGACCCACTGAGCTAATATCCCTGCCGTTAAAGGGACATTGTGTAACATTTTCTGTCGTTTACTGGTCAAAATCGATGTCTGCATTTATTAATGTGTTATCATTGGTGTATTATGACCTGCGCTAATAATCTGACACATTCTCCTAAATGAAGAATTTTAGATTTGTTTCTACTGTCAGCCGGTAGGGAAGCGCCATGATAGTCGGCCATCTTGAAATGACAAGTGTCTGAGCAGAACAAATACACAGCATGGAGACGACTTGTTGAAGCCACAATCCCATCTCAGTTGGATAGAGTCAACACCACCATAGCGAACTAACATTTTTTGATGTTATTGTTGTTTTGAGCATACAGGACCAATAATCTAGATAATAATAATCGTTTCACTGCAGTAATGGATGACATGATTTAATCAGTGTTGTCGAGGCTTTTTGATGCACGGCGACTACCGTTGTTGCAATATGTGTTTGAAATGGTGACGTGCAAGAGTGCATCAATCCTTTTTATTCAGTACGTGTATTCAACATTAGATGGCAGTAATTCTTACACACTGTCCCTTTAAAGCAACTACAGACTGTACAATATTAACCTTTTAAGTTTAACAGAAAAATGTTAATTTGCACTGGCACTACTTTTTGTGGTAGTGTCAAAGGATCTCCTAATAATGACTTCTGTGTAGTTCCTAATTAAATTGTAGTTGTTGCACAAAAGAACAATGACTTGTCTCTCCCAAGAATGAATCTCCTCGATGGTTGAAGTACTTTGAATATAAATTGACAATAGATTTACAAGGTAATTAAAGTTAGAGACAAAGGTACAAGGTTTATTGAGAACAAGTCTTGTGACATCCCAAAACTTTGTATGGAGTTCTGCTTTTTCTTTTTGCACATTTGTGTTGTACTGTACATAAACTAAAATAATGCCCCAATGTTGCTGAAAAGGGCTAATGTTTCTTCTTAAATTGTGGCTCTCAAGCTAAGTTTTCATTGCTGAGCTATCCCAGCCTTTTTTCATTCCCACGCCTGTGCTACAATGTTGTCAACGCCAGACATGTCTTTTCATTAGCAGCATATCTTTGGACACAAGTGCTTTAACTTATGCACCAGCCATAGAAATATTTGACTGTCATAGCAAAAGCGACAGTTAAACTAGTAGGTTAGGTTAAGGCAAGTTTAAAATTCAAATCTTCCTGTGAAACAAGGACACTCATTTACACCAAATCCTTAAAAATGTCCTATCAAAGAATCCTGAGGACTTAAAGGTGATCTATAGAACTTTTTCATAAAAACTGATATTTTTATGTATTATTTTATAAACAATAATACACCCACAGACGGTCGATTTTAGAGAAGAAAAAAAATTGTCCAAAAATTATGTTTTTATATTTTTTTATGGTACCTAAAAACGTAAATATTTCCTTTGGTTGCCTCGCCCCCTTCAACAGCAAGTGTCTCTCAGCCAACAGCATCAGGCCGTTGATGTCATGAGAAATGGAGCAAACGGGATACCAGATCGTTTTGCTAATCCGCATTTACTACCATCCGCTTTTTGCGATCTAAACATGTTTTACAGTGATTGTTGTAGTGTAACATTATCACGTAAGACTCATCGCTTGACATCACGGCAGACTATACAATCACCTGGCGACCAATGCAGCTGACGGTAGGAGCAATAGCGGTTGAGGATTAAAATACTGACTATTGACCGGGAGGAACGAAACTTCTATAGATCACCTTGAATATAGAACCTGATAAGCAGGTAGGCAAACCAGTTTTGCAATTAAAGGGAGACACACCACGTTTTGGGAAAATATTCTCATTTTCCACTTCTCCTTGTGTTAAACAATTGAGTTTTACCTTTCCCCTGTTCTTCCAGCCGTTCTCCGAGTCTAATTGTTGAGAATGGAGCCAGCAGATGAATTAATTAGCGACTGGATTTACCTTAGCCATGGTTCTGTGTGTTGTAAAGGGTTGTGATAATAAGTCGAAAGTGTACTTTACAACCATGTTTCATAGAATTACGGTATATCGTTCAGGGACTATTTTCCGCTGCGTGATTTTGATGCGCTGCTGTGCTGTGGAATATTTGCAACGTTCCTTGATTATTCCGCTGGAATGAGAGTGTAGTTCCATGTTTGATCAGTCCAGGAAACCGCTCTTTTTCATTTTCCGTCAATGTCATCATTACATGTCCGACCTTAAAGGTACCATATGTAAGATTCTGTCCGAAACTGGTACAAATTGCAAAAAATGGCCAAAATAGGTCATTCAAAATATACACAGAAGTTCTGGATACTTTAGAACCCTCCACCTCCCCCCGATTGAGAGATTTAATCAAACATCAGCACAAAATGTAAACAATAACATCATTTGGGGGCTGCAAATTGGTTTTTGAAATGAGAATATCCTAGGCTAAATTACGGTTGTCAGTGATACAAGTATTTGAAATTAACATCTTTTTTAATGTCTTGTAGCATATCAGCACCATTTAACGATAACTTAAGATAAAGATGATACATAATTCTTACATATGGCTCCTTTAAGAAGAGACAACTTACAAATGGGAAAACTACCAGAGTTTTTAATGAACACTCTAGCTGATGCTAGCTAGTTACATGCTAATGGTCTAATACAATTCAATTTTTTATGTTAAACTAATGCCACAAATGGGGTCGCCAGACTTTATGAACAGCTGGATGAAAGGGGAAAGGTAAAACTCAATTGTTTAACTCAAGGGAAGGTGGAAAATGAGCATATTTACCCAAATGGTGGTGTGTCTCTTTAATAATGTAAATTACCAGGTGTGGCACCAAATGTTTCAGGATTCTGTAAAAATAGACAATCTACCAGAATTTCAGAGGGATGTCTGTTAACATCAATATGGTTTCCTTTTCATTGTTGTGAGTTATGACAATTATTACCAGTCTGTGATTTTTTTTTTTCCAGACCATGTATGGACTCTGGTATTTGTTACACAACTAACAAAATTATAACAAAAATCAAACTACCTTTCAACTGTATAGTTGTGTCCATCAGTTAGGTTTGTTAACTTTCAGTAACTATGCAAATCCCTGCATGAACCACTGCTTCTCTTTAATTGCAATAAATGTAGACGCAAGACTTACCACTGTGGTTTAGTGAGTCACTTGCTCATGAAGCCCTTAGAGGATTAATGGATCACATTAGAGTGGCATGTCATTCTTGGAGTAAACATCTGGAGTTGTATCAAATTGGTTATCTAGAGTAAACTGTTCAGCTTTAAGGTCTTCAGTGACAGTGATTTCTTTTGACAATGTGGATAACTGTTCCACATTGTCACCATTTTTTTTTAACTTTTTTAAACTTTGACTTGCTGAATTCATTACTCGAGTTTAAGACAATTTGTGCACATGAAATATCATCTAAAACCTAATTATGATTGATTCAAGATGTGATCATATGTTAAAATGTGCATAGAGTAAAAGGAGCTAGTGAGCTTTTCTTTTCTTGGAAAAGTATCAAAGACATCAAGTGTAGTTCATATCAGACTACAGCAAAGTGTGAAGTCTACTACCATCCATAGTTATGTTCAACTCTTAGTATCACATCTTACTTCTACTGAAGTGTCCCCATTAGTAGTTGCCCCGGGCCTAAATCCTACCCTGCACCATTCCTTAAACTCACTAAGACATTACTTCTTGTTTATTTCATATATATCTATGAATTAAAGGGAGCCACATTATCTCCTTCACCCTGTTTTTAGTCTTGATTAAAAGTTAATATTGTAATCCCTGATTATTTCTCCCCATGCAAATGTAGCTTTTCTTTAATTAGTCATTTCAAAGTGCTGGGTTTATACTGAGATAATTGAGCTGCATGGCTTCAAACATGCAGGATAGTTTCTGCTGTGATGAAATGCAACTAGTTCTATATCTAGAGTAAAATGGCAACATGATTAGCGGCTGTCCTGCAGCTTCACAGTGCTATAAGTGGATGTAGATGGAATAATTTCAATGCTACACATGCCCAATTTATATCCTGCTGAAACAAGTTGCATACAGTTTTTTTCTTTTTTTCTGTTTGACTTACCTACTATTATACAACAGTTAAACCTTTATTGCAGTGGCATATATTATCACAAATTTGCATTGCTTTACTAAACTTAGGTGTGCATAATCAGATGATCTTGCTGTCTATCTTTTAATTACATGGTTATGATTAGTTGCTGAAATATTAAGGCATATATTTGATTCTGTGAATTTTAAATGTTTTTCTGGGGAGAAAAAAAAAATCGATAAAATGCAATTATGGAAACGGTTTATAAAGAGCACCAAAATGCAGTTATCACAACAGTCAGAGGAGACAAAGTTTATGTAAATTTTAGCTGAAGGCAACAGTAGGCATTATGTGAAAAGTCAGGTATTCTAACACAGCACAAACAAAAGGAGAAAAAACAAAACAAAGCAGAGACACCCAAATCAGTAGGAAACAAACAAGCAGGTGAACAGGGTGGGAAAACTTGCAGGGGCAACAGATGGACTAACGAAGGGAAGTGAGAGAGACAGCATTGTGAGAGCGCTCACACACTTGTGCACATAAGGACTGATGAGACGCAGGTGGCAACAATTAGGGCAGAGTAGACAATCACAGGGGTGGGGAAATATGGCTCCAAAGTTCATACAGTAATGTAATGTCAGTACATCTGTGATATGGTAAAACAGACTACACTTCACTGTCTTTCCATCGTTTACTTTTTACCTGGGAGAACTACAGTATAAGTGACATAGTATGGTATTACTTACAATATACAGTAATATTACTTAGAATTTACATTACTTGTAATGTAATTTATTTTACAAGTTTACATAAAGCTTATATTTGTAAACCGTATTATATGCAATTGTAAAACAAAACATGTGCATTTCCAATTCCGAAATACAACTTTGAACCAGAGTATGTGCATTCATGAAAAATCCTGTGCGACTTCATTCATTATGACACTGATCTGACCTCATAGGGAACCAGCTGTCGCTAGGCAAACAAATTAAATTTTGTTAAATATGTTTATTTTAAATTAATCAGTATATACCAAAAAAAACATGAACAGCTTCATGCCAAGTTTTAGTATCCAAATTATATGTTGATAACAAGCTGGATGGTTCCTGACCTCTTTCATCCGCAGGACAGGGCGTCTACGGTATCTATACAGAATTTCAAATTTATGATACATCTGACCACATACCGTAACAGTTTTTTTCTTTGCCTATTTTAAATGGTGCTTGAATTAACACAGCAGCTTTTCTGGATCATGTCCACATATGGCTACCTCTTTGCGTCACAGACTTTTAACATGTATTAGTGGATTACATAGCAAACAGTGTTCCCAGGCAGCGATTTCTGGAAGTGAGCCCAAATAGTAATTTCCAGCAGAGATATGTTCATTTATCATGCTTTGCCACCTCAGAGCCCAAAGAGCAAAATTATCGATTTTTGACCTTTCGCTTTGCCCCATGCACACAGAGATTCCTTCTGATTCTCTGCACTGTATATTTTGATAGCATGATCCATAAAAGGCAGGATCTTCTAGTTCTTTGCAACTTTACACAAAGGAACATTTTTCTGAAATTGTTTCACAATTTTAATGCGGATTGGTGAACCTCTGGCCACTGTGTGACATTGTAGAAATACTTTGTTATTTTTCTTTAACATGATGTACCTGATGTTCAGGATGGTCATCAGGTTCAGCAGAGCGGTTGACTATGCAGGATTTTGGGTCTTGACACAAAGTTGCCTCCTTCAGACTGGCTCCACAATGGGAAGTACTTAATTTACTGGCAGACTTTTGATCAACAAAATCTGGTGATATGAAAAGAGAAAAGAAGAAAAAAATACAAGACAAATATGACAAAAGACTGAAAAAGAATTCAGTAAGATTTTTTCTGATACATGCTTTCTGTGTATATTCAGACATACACTGGGATCTTTGGAATTTTTTAA
>JAPMNP010720493.1:6594-24298 GCA_029874935.1 Atherina boyeri | reverse complement strand
CGATGTTGCCATCGCTGCAGCAGGAGAAGCAGACCTTGTTGTCAGGGGAGATGGCCAGAGCGTAGCAGGCGGGAGCAGACGATGTCAGCTCAGCTTTGATGCGTGGAGTGGGCGTGGCCAAATCCCAGATTGACAGCGTGCTGGCCTCCCCGCCAACAATAAGGGTTCGTCCATCAGGGAGGATTTTACAGGAGCGGATGTAGTTATCTCTGTTCTGATTGGACAAGGGAAAAGTAACCAGTTAGATAATCCCTGTTGTATATGGATCAGGGAGTTTAAAAAAGTGTTGTGGCTTTGTAGAACGGATGGAGACACTTGGGGCATTCAGGTAATGAATGTGAACAAGAAGGATAACAGTCAATAAAAACAAATCTGCCAGGTGGACAGTACTAATCGAGTAAGTAATGTACTTTCACACATCTGTTTGCTTGGGTATTTCTCAGTGTTCCCATCTCTGTTTTCAGTTCTTCAGTGTGTTGTTTGGTACATGCATGCATGCTTTCCACCCTCTTATTACTCACCAGACAGTCCAGCTGGGCCATGGGGCTCTTGCTTCCTGGTTGGCTGATGTCCCACACCTTGACGCAACCCTTTCCTCCCGTGTAGACGTGGCGCGTCGAAGTACTGATGGTGACAGCACAGACCACCTCTCCGTGGTTCAGCGTGTGGATCTGACGGGCGTGACGCGGGATTCCTGGACCAAGCAGTGCGTCGGGAGGAAATGGCACCGGCTGCATCTGACCATCTGCACTCACGTGGAACGAGTAGGCGCTGAGATGGAGAGACAGGAGGAATAAAAAATAAATAAACTGATTCTCCCAAATGAAAAGCCAACTGTGAAGGGCATTGATGTAAAATGATGAAGTATAATTTAAATCAATCAATTAAGTAAAAAAAGAAAGCTTACAAAAACAAAGAGCAAACAATTCAACAACCCTGCAGAAGTCAGGGTGAAAGTTGTGAAGTCTGATGAGACTATAATGGCCTTGAAACTCTGGTTTTATTTGTTCAAATTCAGGCAATTACTGAGCTCAGGGAAGCTGTGGGCGAGAATGCATAATAGCAGATTGTATTACAGGGCAGAGTCAGTGTGGCATTGCTAATGGCTGATCAATACTGTAGCGGTTGGAAGCCAGAGTTGTTTTATGATTTTAAATTAGCAGTGCAAGAATGAATTGCTGCTCTGCAAAAAATTACAAAAACCGCACAATTCTTAGGTGGGCAACCACAGGAGATGCAAATGAAAAAAAGGTGCAAATGTGTCTGAGTAAGTATCTAGTAAAGACAGCTTTCAGGTGTCACATTGGGTATATATGCAACTCTGAAAACCTCTAGGTGTCTAAAAACACAAATGAATCAGCCGCTATTGATGGGAGTTTTTGCTTCCAAAGATCCAAACATTTTTGGATTTTCCATTAGTATGATTTTAAGTTTTCTTATAGATATGTACAATTGTCTGTATCCAACTAGTTACTTAGTTTCACATTATGCTCAACTTTTTTTTTTAATCAACAATCTTTTTATTGAATTTTCAAACAGGACAATCAGCACTATAAAAGAGCTCCTTTGAACATTAACAGTGTTCTGGAAGTATTAGTATTAGTAGTGAGCATAAGGACTATGTAGTATGAAATATGAAAATCCAGAGCACCCAAAAATAAGACAAACCATGCTCAGCTTTTTAAGATAACTTTTAGTTTTCAATCAACATCAGCTGAACAAAAAATTTAATATTTCCCATGTACCTGATGGCAATAAAGTACTGTGAGTACCCATGCATATTATAGACATACATTTATAAAAAAATTAGTCATGGGCGAACTGTCACAAAAACCTTAATCTCTCCACCTCTAAGGCAGGAATAGACACAGAATTGGTTTTAATATTTGCCTTTTTCTTGCAATGTGACCTTTTCTCAAATGTTCACCCAAAAGAAATATGCCTTGAAAGCAGTGACAACAGGTAATTGCATGTATGTTGCATCAGGTTTGAAAAGGAGAAACACAAAAATGACTCTGCAGGTCTCATAGGGATAATCACACACATTTAATCTTGTCTTAATAGGTTAAATAATACCAAGTTGAATAAGCATTTAGTAATAGAAACTAAAATATGCTGAGTCAAAATGTTCTTTTAATGACATTTTATCCCATAATGATTATGTTCATGCTCTCTGCTGGAGAAAATGTCATATCCAAGTGAACAAATGGAGCATTAGCTTACGGCTTGCCACCAGAGGAGCCAGGGAGAGAAGAGGACAGTCCAGGGGCCCTCAGGTGAGACCGAGAGTCATACGCCACCTGGTAGAAAGTATAAAAAAGAGACGACTTATTGGTTGACAAGGACATCCAAAAATGCACCAGTAACCACTAGGCTTGCGTCTTCATGTTTACAGACATGATTCTGCAGATGAGTGTGTTCAATCTAAAGCCAATATGCAGCATGCTGAAGAAAAAGCTAAGCTTCTTTTCAGAAGATACCACCTGTAAATCTTCTCTATAACCATCGGTCTCTTTGACAGGGAATTAGAGAATGTAAACATGACAACTTTGAGTGTATAATGAATGCATAGCACTGATACTGACAATGCAGAGTCAATTGATCAAATCTTTTAACAGTGCCACGACAGTTGGAGGGTTGGATCTGAACTATAAATCAAGTCTTGACAGAGAAGAATAATTCGGCCTTTGCTCACCATGGGGCTGCGGGAGTAGGCGCTGGCTGCTGCGCTGATTTGTGGAGAGAGAGTTAGAGCTCCTCCGAATCCTCCTGGGCTGGCCAGCTCCCCATTCAGTCCTGCGTGGGACACCACGCCAAAATGAGCTGGGTAAGAACCGGGGGGCACAGACATGGGACTGCGGAGAGCTGGGGAGGAAGGGAAAGAGGAAGGAACGATTGAAGGATGGGATAAAAGAGGAGGAACAATATGCAGTACATATGCACGAACACGGTCACAGAGGGGCTGAGAGGGACGGAAAACATTCTCTTTCAATAGACTTTGATGTCAAGCACAACAACTGGATTCAGTGTTGGAACCAATTAAAGGCTTGCTCAAGAGCACCTCAGTAGTCAAGAGGTTTTATTGCTTGCTTTCTTATGATTTTAAAGATTCAAAAAATAAGAAAACATTTTTATTTGATAGGATTTTGCTTTGATCAGATCAAAAGTACAAAAGAGTAAATTACAGCTCCATTAATATGGAACACTGAGGTCACAAACAAATCAGGAAATGAAGATAGAACTGAGGGATAAGTGGATATATGGCATGAAAGGCAGAGGTAGAGTGGTTTCAAACTTCATTCAAATCAGAACAGCTGAATTTCAAGGAGCTAGTTAGCCCAGCTAACTGGTAAAAAGTCATGCAGCTAATTAGAGAATAATAATGCAATCGATTTCTTGCCTAATTGATTAGCTTCAGAAACATAGAAAAACAGTTGAGAAAGGGATTAACAGCAAGACAGGAGTCAGTCAGGAGTCTCACCAAGAGGGTCTGCACTGGTTGCTGCTTTGCTGACCAGGCGAAGGCAGGAAGTGCTGGGACCTGGAGCTCCTGGGGCCCCTGGTGCTCCTGGAGTATGAGCCTCACGATGGGACGGGGATGGGGTGCCAGATTTGGACAATGGAGACTGGGACTTATCCATCTGTCGAGATGTCAAATATAAATATATAACCAATTAAACACATGTCTTTGTTTACACTGAAGTCCGGGAATCAAACTTCTTTTTTTATCTTGATTGTGTTGCAGCAGTTTAGTAAATATGGATGGTACGGTTATAGTAAATGACACAAATAGAAAAGTTAATAATATAAAGAAGCACAAGGGATGATTAACCTATCTACTGTAAGTATCTTACCTGTGCAGGGTCCTTGGATTTCCCTGGGGTGGGGCTGCGGGGGTTTGGCGTGGAAGGAGCCTCTCCTGTGCTTGATGAACCCGGGAGCTCTTTCCTCAGGGTAGGTGCCCGGTCCAGTCCGTTTCCATGCGGTGAATGAGGAGGACTGCCGGCAGGAGAGTTTGGCTCCTGAATGACACAAAAGAAAAACCATTCAGTCTTCTACTCAGAGAATAAAATGGTTCTCAATTCTGCCCTTTGAGTCTCAGATCACGTGTTGTTTTTGTTGCAGTCTTTCTATTTCCATCTTTACAAATAATGAATTCATGTCCCAGCATATTTACTTGCATTTTTAAAAAAAATAAATAGAATATTTAATTAAACAAACACATTCAGTAGCATCAGTGCACATATGGCAGATTTTCCTTTTCATCTGATTCTTACATATTGGATCCAACATAAGCTCTGGTGCCACAGTCTGTATTGTGATTTGTTTAGGGGCTGAGAGCTCAGGGAACATTACATGAAACAGTAGAGACCGTCACTGTTACTGGTGCAGCAGCGTGTGGACCTGGAGATAATGTTGCTGTTACAGATGCTTTCATCACTGCAGCCACTGTTGAGCCAGTGCTGCCTCCCCCAGAACAGAGTGCTGGAGTAAGCACTTCCCCCTGGGTCACAGTGATCAGCACAGACATTTGAGTGCATACAGACACATACACACTTAGGATCACCGACAAACACACAGAACATTTACACGGTGTGCACACATTTAGGTATGCAACTCATGTTTTATGTTCTCTATAACGCACAGACGTCCACACACACACCATTCTTCCTTTTTTCTTCCATTACCCACATTTGTTGATTTTTTTCCCTCCCCTCTGCTTTTGTACTAGTTTCCAAATCACACAAGAGACCAGTTCTGCTTTTGTGTGCCATATCAAAATACAGAGAGCTTAGATGAAACATATTTTGGTACACAGCGTGAAGTATTTAAAGAACTAAAATATTCCAGGGGCATAAACGGCTTTGCATATATTAAATGAAGCAGACTGCAGTTATCTAATGAGAGGAGGAGGAGGAGGTGGAGCGGTGAGAGCTGTGGAAAGGAAGGAGTGAAAGTAAAGGAAACGATGGAGAGACGGAAGAACCAGAGCTTCAAGAGTGCAGAAATAGGCCAAAAATGTACACAAAGAGGACAGATGAGAGGAAATGGGTGAAGTATTTGTGAATGCATGTGCGGTGTCAGTGTGTGGGCATGTTTGTGTGAACATGGTTCACGAGAAGAGAGCACAAACAGTGGCAGCCGATAATGAGCTTACACAAGAGTTCTTCCTATTTACAAGGAAACTGCAGCGGAGAGCTGAACGAGCTGCGTACCTGCTGACTCGTTGCACAGATACGCACACACTCAATAAGAAGCTTGAGAGCAAGCAAAACAAAATGTACATAATTCAACATTTGTGCTTCAAAATGATTAGCTGCTTTGCTTTTCCGCCACTATCTCCATACTTAATTTGCTCAAGTTAAACATAAAGCTGCCAATTCTTAAATTTCTGGCTTTGCTTTGCTTTGTCTGAAATGATATGAAAACAAATATATTTGGGATGTACATGTCTTTTTTGGAACCAGAAACAATTTTCAAATATCTGAAAAATAATTGGTAATTTCAGCTTTTTTGGAGTGTTCGATGAGCCTTTCTAGTTATTCCTGAGACCGTTATTGAAACACAACTACAAATCTGAAATATCAAAATATAATCTGGTTCACACACAAGGACACATAACAATAGCGCAAAATTGAAGCCCGAAAATTGAGGCACACAGGGTTATGCAGAGGATAGTGTCTGGTGTCAGACTGTGCCAAGAACATCTATAGATAGTCCCAATGTCCCTCCCAATGTTGGATTCCATGCTTTATTCATGTGTGGACTGTGGCAAAGAGGAAGAGAGATCCTGTCAGACAAAGGCTGCTTGTCACTTGTGGGTTTGCAACAAAATCAAAAAGGTTATCTGGAGCTGAGATGTGAAGGGATGAACTACAGCTGTGAGGGTGAAGTTTTGCATGAGTGACTTTGATACTCTCAACAGTGAAGAAGTAATTAGTCTGAAGAAATATTGAAGGTGCAGCTACCAGTACATGCATTTTATAAAAGACCAAAAATGAATATACTTTAAAAAATGGGTTTACAAAAAGTAGCTCATATTTCCCTGATAAGTCACTTTTTAACATATTTTCTTTCCCAAATATGGGTCAGAAAAATAGATACTTAGACACATCAGTATGATCTGTGCTGATAAACTATCCTCCTCTGTTTGTTTCATTGAAGTTACATATTCAAATCACACTATTCCTGCCTCTAAAGCACTCTGTTTTTAATTGAAGCACTAAGCACTTTAAGAACTTTAGAATTTTTACAACTTTGTATGTGATGTATGATGGTATGTGGTATGTAGTGTGTGGTTGTGCAGTGTGTCTGTGGAAGCTACTGTAATGCACCCTTTTAAAATTCCCCTTGGGGACAAATAAAGTGCTTTGAATTGAATTGAATTGAATATTCACATTGAAATAGATTTATTCAGATTATTTCATCTTTGAGCCTCTGATTTCTGACAATCCTCTTAATTTGAACAAAAAACTATGCTTATATTCATCAAAACCAAGTTACCTCAACTACATTTACCTTGATATTATTTAGCAAACTGGACTTTATGACTTGCACCTCCTCCGTGATCATAATCCTACCTGAGTGTATTGATGAAGAAGAAAAACAGTAAAGTTGCACATTGACATCACAACTTTATATATGTGTGTGTGTGTGTGTGTGTGTGTGTGTTAGAGATAATTATGTTTGCCACAAAAGATTCAGTGGTTGCATGAGCTCATACTTTGTATTCATATTTTGGGAGTAAAAACAGACCCAGAGCTGAGGAGAAAAAAGACCCAGCCCTGTCTCAGACATTTTTGCAGCTATGACTCATCTTTGCCTGTGAATTAGAGTTTAGTTTTTCACTCATCTGTGGAGTTTTAACCCAACACTGAACATTTTTTGCCCTTCTAGTAGATAAGGTTAACTTGAGCGCTCAAACATGCACAAGAAGAAGCAAATCGCCCAACATTCAGTTTTGTTTTACTCTCCACCAACACTTCCTGACAGAAAGATCCTAATATTAAGCTTATAAATGCTTCATTACAATCCCTGAATGCCTGTCTGAAAAATCAGTGTTGGGCAGGTTTCACTGAAGACAGCTGTCTCCTGCAGCCAAAAGGAAAGTTGATGGGAGTGAAAATTAAAACTGAAAAGAAAAAAAACAAAAACAAAATTCTCCACAGAGCTGAGGGAATGAGCAGATTTAGGTCATCGTACCAATTACAGCAAGTTTAAACATGAGGAATAATATAGTTTGGCAGTTCACCTCATTGGAGACGTCCACCACAAGATTGTCTTCACTCTTGTCTCCATCACTGTCCTGAGGGGGGAAACATGAGAAAAGAATAAAGGATTTTTCAAGAGCTTATTTTTCTTCATGATCCACAAAGACATACAGTATATTGTATCAGTAAATGCAGAACTTTAATAACAAAGATGCACACAAGTGCACACACAGATCGATATATCAATATCGTTGGCTGCCCTTAGCTTCCTCTCACTGTCTGTCTCCGTGCAACATTAAACACAGAGATACTGAGCACCATATATCCTCACCAAACATCTCCCCCAATACAAAGGCTATTTCAATCTCTCAAATTCACATAGACGTTAACTCTGTTGGTCTTTCTCCATCCATGACACATTTTTTCTTTTTTTGTCCAGCCATCTCTCTATCTCTCCTCCTCTTTCATTTTTTTCTGGGGTGAAAACGATGGCACTTAGTCACCATGGCAACAGCGCTTTGATGTGATCATGGCCTGGTATTCCTATTGACATCAGTGTGGATTGACATCAGTACCCAATTATGTAGAACCAAAACAGGACAATGCCTTCAGCCTATTCCTGGAACAAAAAGTCAAAAACAGCGAGAAAAGGGTCGGACAGACAGGAATGGNAGATATGACAGAAAAAAAAAAAAAAGACAACAAGAATGAAAAGAAAACAGGGATGGGGAGGGGAGTGAGAGGGGAAAAAGCTAAGAAATTAAACAGTGATAAAGAGACAGAGAACGATGTAGAGGAGCAGAAAGTAGAGGGGAAATGGGAGGTGAAATACAGCCCGCCAGACAGAAAGAGAGGAAAGACATTCAGAAAGCGGAAACTATCGCTGCTTGTTCCCGCTCTGGCCTAATGGGGAAGATTTGGGCTGTTGTTGTTGATGCCAAACTGATTTAGCTGGGGGCCGCCTTGCACAGACAGACTCCTTGTGTCAATCAATCCTCCAGACTGCAAACACACAGCCATCTAATTCATTACAGCTATCTGCCTTGGCTGTCTCTCCTCTGGCATTACATCCCCTCTGGCTGCTTGCTCTTTCCCACCGGACCCATTCAAACCAAACACCACTCTAATTGGAGATGGGCTCTCAACCCACCGTGTGGCCCATAGTGTCATAGACAATGTCACACACGCAAACGCACAAGTAGTAAAGGGCTTCATGACATCTTAAAAGTGTATACTGTACATACATGTGGTTTAAATACATACACAAAATGTTGTCCAAATAATACTTTTGTGCACACAAACCATGCTAACAGCATTTAATTTAAATGATTTGCTTTATGTTTGCATCTTTATTAAACATTATTGAGTGTGTGAGGGTTTATTACTATACTTAATCAAGTGTGTAGTTTTCAGATTTGAGAGGATCAGTTTTTTTCATTTCACACTCAGATATCGCTCTCCCTTCGAATCCTGCCCTGACTCTCAAAAACTCCCTACTTGTCTGCAGATGTGCTGTGCTCCAACTCTAAACTGTTTCACTGCTTCGCCATCACAAATGTCCAAACATCCAATCTGAGTCCTTCTCCTTCCACAGTTGGCATTTGCATTGTTGTGAAACAATCCTGTCAAGACTCTCCAAGCGAACAGAATCCTACATATGATGCTGACCAATAAAATTGTTGTTGTTTTCTTGTGACTGCCCCTTGATTTACTTCCCAGAGTGTTTTGTAGAATGCCTTATCCTGCTGGAAGTATCCCTCAGAGGATTGTACATCGTGGTCATAAAAGGATGAACATGGTCAGCAACAATACTCAGGTAGACTGTGGTGTTTAAGCAATGATGAGTTGGTGCCCAAAGTGAGCCAAGAAAATATCCCCCACACCATTACACCACCAGCTGCAGCCTGAACTGTTTATACAAGGCAGGATGGATCTGTTCTTTCATGTTATTAATGTCAAATTCTGACCCTAGCATCTGATGGTGGCAGCTGATATCAATGCTCATCAGACCAGGAAATGTGTTTTTCCAATCTACTATTTTCCAGTTTTGGTGAATATGTATGAATTGTAGCCCCAGTTTCCTGTTCTTATCTGACAAGAGGGACACCTGGTGTGGTCCTCTGATGCTGTAGCCCATCTGCTTCAAGTTGGACATGTTGTGTGTTCAGAGATGGTATAGTGGTTATTTGAGTTACTACTGCCTTTCTATCATCTCCATCCAGCCTGCCCATTCCCCTCCGACCTCTGATATCAACAAGACATTTTTGTCCAGACAACTGCTGCTCACTGAATATTTCTCCCTTTTCAGACCATTCTCTGTAAACCCCATAGATGGTTGTGTGTGAAAATCCCAGTAAATCAGCAATTTCTGAAATACTCAAACCCTTCTGGTACCAACAACCATGCCATGTTCAACCATGCCTCAGAGGAATTATTCAAGTTTCAGTATAGGGAAGCTGAAGTTTGAGCAGGTTGTTCACTACTCAGTAAGTTGGTGGTTCAATCCCCTGCTCCCCCCATGTCCAAATGGATCTTTTGGGAAAGACATTAATCTCATAAATGTGAATGTGTTTGTGGTGCACAGCTTATTGAGTACTGCACAAGACAAGATGAATGCAGTATAAATACATTTACCATTTAGCTTAAACAATCCATGACAAAGAAATAAAACACATACATAGGAGTGTGGTGGGAGGGGATCTTTGTCATCACAGCGCCTCCTCTTGGCATCAGCTCCTCCCTGCGAGGAGGAGTAGCCTCCTGACGGGCCCTGGCGCTCCTCAGTAGGCTGGCTGTCTGTTGATGACACTGACTTACTCTAAAGACAAACAAAGACAAAAACAAAAAACATCAACACACACTGAATTGATCAACCTTTTTTTTTTCCATGAACAGTTTACCACAAACTTTCAGCAAAAACACACCCAGCTGAACAGGTAATGGTGTGGATGAACACTGGGGACAGACACACACACAGAGCAATAACGGCGGACGTAAGCATAGGTTAAGCCGTTGCCACGGTAGCACACAGGACAGCCTATAAAGCTAATTAGTGCTGTGCCCTCGACACACCAGTCCTCGTGTAAAATATGACTCTCATTATTGGGTAATAAAGCTGTGCAGGCATATTTACAATGCAGCCTGTCCCGGTTCCTCAGCGCAAAAGAAATCCTATCAAAGCATTGTGTGGTTTTTGTATCGGGGTAAGGGCAATAGGTTCAGTATGGACCACTTGTCATTCTCTGTCCCCATGTGGGAAGGATGAGAACATTGAGGGTTTGGTGAGTTACACATGAAAGAGCCCAGGGAAAGAAGAACAAACCACAAAATGGACCTCAATTCAACCCAGTAAATTTCTTTCTCATCTTTTTCTCTTTTCTTCTGACTTATTTTCTAATACAGAGTCTGCCTGTAAAAGAAAAAAAACTTAAAACACTGTGATAAGTAAAAGTCATCCAAAAGACAACTAAATGATAAACTATGTTGTTATTCGCTTCCTGCTTTTTTACTGCACCCACTGATGCACAGAATGAGTTTTTATTAGGAAACTGTCATGGATGCTGAATGTATGCAGAATGTCAAAACACACTTTTGATGTCAGAGTACATTTTCTACACTTTGACATGACAGCACCAAACATAACACTACATACCACAGTCTACAAGATCACTCAGTCATTCAAAGAGAACAGCATTTTGGTTTTTTGCCACAGTGATTTCTATTCACTGCTGCAACAGCAGTTGTGCAACTATGTATTTAATACTAACTAATGGTGCTGCAGAGTGAACTGTGTTGGGAAACATCTAATCAAATGGATGTCAGAGGTCTGTGAGGAAATATCTGGCGGTTCTTTCACCAGGATACATTCAGAGAATGTTGAAATATTTTATGTAATGAGTGAAAGTTTCTGTCAAAACTGGCATGATTTGAGCAGAGTTTCCCATAAAATAAGATGTAATCCTTTCACTTGTTCTGTTAATCTTCTAGATTACCAGAACATGCTGACAAACAAACAGTTGCTTGATCATCCATTCACTCAGTTTCGGGGCCTCCAGTGAAATACGGAGAGCTCCAACATTAGTGTGATGGAGAAAACCTTGAGAAGCTCAAGGTTGATGATGATGAGCAGCTATTGTGCTGATGTTGAGCTGTGGTGCTCCTGGCTGACTTCCAGCCCTATGATGGCTTTCTTTTTTTCCTTTTTTTTTAGAGGCCACTTTACAGCATGTCTCAATTCTCCTCAGTTTATCACTGTCGCCCAAGCACACACAGTGAAACGTGGGTGTAGAAAACGCTTATATCAATGTGCACACACGCACAGCTACTCACCCTGCTGGGTGCTCCCTCTGGGTCATGGCGGAGGAAGAGAAGGAAAAAGAACAGTGGAGAAAAAAAGAGAGAGAGTTTGACGTCAGTCCCGGTAGTAATAATAACAACAAAAGCCCAGTGTCAGCCAAGGTTAGGCTGAACTATGACTGCTCCCCTCTAATAAAGATACAGACCTGCTATTGTCCCTGATTCCCGTCCCCTCTCCCTGTCTCTGTTCCCCAACCACACAAAGCTCGCTGTCTTCCCCTGCTGCCTCTTTCATTATCTTTACCCTCATTCTTCTTCTCATATGCAAGAACAGAAACATAGACAGCTGCAGACATGCATAGGCTATAACACAGATGCTTAACATGGCAATAAGAACACACTGATCTCTGTATCTTTCACTCTTTCTACTCTCACTTATTTCTCCTTTGTTCTCTTACTAGCTCTCAGTTTATACGGGAGAAAGTCTCCGTTGGCTCTGTGCCTGAAACGCAGCAACAAAAAAAAAAAGATAAGATGTTCTATCAGGGGTGAATGAAAGTTCATTCGGAGAAAGAGTTTCTTTCACATTTACACAAGCGCCATGAATACATCTGCCCATATTATAACACAAATCTAAACAGAAAAGTTCAAATTTGGTCCAAAAGGGGAGTTTCTGTACCAAAAGAACTGCCAGCCATAAATTATCGTCTTGCATTTTATCTGCTCTATAATGACAAAAATTATCTATTGCTACTGAGAGCAGCATCAGACTTTCTCTCTACGTCCTGTGCATGAAATAAAAAAAATCTAGACAGACACAAAAATAGAAATGTAAATGCAGAAATGCCTGCAATACCTTTTTAACAAAAGTTGGAGAAATCTAAATTAATATAAAATTCAATATTTACAAAATATCTAAATTCTTCAAAAATAATATACTGTATTTAACACAGAGAGAAAGTCATGGCATGTTTATGTTGCATGATTTCTTTTTACAAGGATTCTTTAAACCAAAGAAAACAACAGTAATTTTCATGTTGTGCCATTTTTACTTGTCAACAGTGAGGGGTCTACTTTGTGGTGTTTTTTTTGTAAATCCCACACCTAAATGTTTTCAGTAAGTGTCTGGACAGCAGCAGTTAGGGTTAGGTACAGTTTAGAAACCAAATTCATTTTCAATGGAGCCTTACTGCTGTAATATTTAAGGAAACTGGGTTGTCATGGCCTTCCCTTTAGATAAACTCTCCATACTTATGGAAAGTTGTGCAGATAGTTGCGTTCTGTATAAATCAATAAAAGTATTTCAGTCTAGTCTATAATGACGTTGCTAAACATCTTCTGAAAAAAATATTTTTTTTCAAATTCTTTTTTATACATGTCTTTTATTTTTACTTTAAATATATGGAAGAGATGAGTCTTTCTTTCACTGCCCATCCAGAATTTAAATGTAATCTTATTTTTAGAGACAAAGCCCAGGGTTAAAAATCTGACATTCTTTACCTCTAAGATGTTCAGGGTCAAGGTGGTTGCGTTCATCTTTGGAGGCCAAGTGAGCTGACATCCCCAAAGCTCCAGTCAGCGCCAAAAGCCCTGAGCCCCCCGCACCCAGGGAGAGGCCTGATGGGTGTGGAGTCAGGGGGATGCCAGGGGCGTGGTGAGATAGGTGCTGGAGCTGCTGCTGCTGTGGCCACAGGGAAAGAAGGGAATGGGGAGGAAGGGTAGTGTAAAAAGGGAATAGGTGATTAGAAGATACCGGGTAAGAGACAAAAACAAAAAGACGAAACAGAAAGTGCAAACAGCAAATGAGAATGGAGAAGTTAGAGGAGTGGTGAGCTGTGGCGGGGAAAGGGGACGGGGGGTAAGAGAAAGTTGAGAAAGGGAAAAGGTGAATTAAATTAAATCCACATGTGAGAGGGAATTAAGATGCTGGTAGATAGGACGTGAATGAGATTAGAGGATTAAGAGGTGAGTGGGACACCAAGGATGAGAAACAATGAAGAAGAAAGAAGGGAAGAAGGAAATTGAAGAATCAGGACACACAGGAAAAGTGAATGCAGTGGGGATGGAAACCAATAAGTGAATGAAGGAGTTAGTGAAGACTGTGAGATACTAAAGCAATGGGATTTATTATAAAGGAAAGGCAGGAGAGGGAAGAGGTGAAAAATGTCTACAGGAAAACACAGGGAGGATAATAGAGGGGGGAACGTGTGGGAGAGCAAACGATGAGGAGAAACAGAAAAACATTGAGGAGCCAATGAATGATGAACAGAGGACAATAGGAAGAGAGAAAGTGAGTGTGGGATAAAAAGAAGGAAAGTGTGCAGCCCAAAGAATAAAAAACAAGACAAAAAAAAATGGAAGCGAAGAACTAAGGGCACAGCCAAAGTAAGATGAAGGGAAAGATCAAAGATTATATGGGAAGAAGATGAAAACATAAAGAAAATGATGTGGGGAAAGAAAGTGGAGAGCAAAGGAGCAGCTACAGATAAAAAGAAAAGCTGTTATACTGAAGGAAACATTATGATGTGTTTCGTGTGTTGTTTTGTAATGCTGGAAAATTGGACACACATACACGCACATAGGCACACACCTTAGAGACAACAGTGTTTGTAGTGCCGGGGAGAACAAAGGGCTTTAAGGAGACAGTAATGTGATAAGAGCTCTGACAAGCTGTGGAAAGCCCCCGTCTACCACAGCACTCAGGAGCACCACTGTGTTAACATATTGTTGTTATCCATCTATATGTACGACAACATGTGTGTGTTGCTGAGGTTGCTACGTATCAGGAAATTAGGTGTAAGGTCAGGTGTGTTATATATGTTCAAAAACTGTTTACTGTATATTTTGTTGTTACATTGTCTGCAAGGCTACTTCGGTCAAGAGCAACTAATATTTACTAAAAACACTTGAGAAGAAAGCAATGGTACTACCATAAGAGGAACACAGGCATTAAATAGCTCATTTTTTAAAACAAACTACGTAAGTAAATGTATTTATCTTACCAAGTAAAAATAGTTGTAAAAACAGCTGCAGATTCAAACACTTAAACTTAAAAAATTTAAGATATTCAAACATGATACTCAATAAGCAAATTTTAATTTGATGCTGTCCTCGATCGATTTAGTTTTGGTTGAAATCTGACTGATTTGCAAGAGCAAAGTTTCTTCTAGCTAGGTTAAAAGCAAGCAACTTTTGTGATACAGTAAACTCTGATTTAAGGCTTAACAAGAGGTGCAGCCTGATTTGTATCAACTCCCTCATTCTAAACCACTAGAGTCGGTACACGTTAGGAACTGTAAACACACCGAGCAGGGTTTAAGAATTTATTAGTCATCTAATTTAAACATCCTGAGTGGACAAGTGTGGGTGTGTCGGTGTGTTTATGTTGATGAATGGAGGTGACTCACCCCGATGATGGCATTGAGTTCAGCCATGGTGACCTGCTTGGCCCTCTCCACCGCTTGGACCACCTGTTGCTGGTGCTACACAAACACAAATCACAAATACAAATGTATTCAAGCAGCAAAACATAAGCACAATTATAAACACACACATATTCAAAGCTGTAGAAAGATAATAAAGGGAAATATGGGTTATATGGTACTATTACAGTACTAATGCTGTAAATAACTAATGTAGTCTTTTCAAGCAAACTTGGTACATTTTAAAATCTGGATTAAGCAGCCACACTTCCACATAAGACAAAAACACACACGCCAGATACACGAACACACTCAGTGCCAACTTGACTAAAAATCTCAGCCCTGTTTACATAAAAACCCCAGGTAATCAGTCACATAAACACAAGCATACATGTGTTCAACAGCACTTGCACACAAAGTCGGAGACACACAGTGTCAATATTGATCAAACTGACAGAGCTGTGACCTTACTGTCTCCAGGTAACACACTCATCAGTGCACACTCACACTCGGAGACAAACAGAGGCGTCTACAGGGTATCTACACACTCACAAATCAAACCACTGCACACCCATGTAGAGTAAACTCACACACTCATGCAGAGGAATGAAGCTAACATGAGGATTTACTTCCTTTTAATCAATTTAGCTCGAAGACAGAGCAACAATTCAACTGAACATTCCCCCGTGATTATTCAGCTTTTGTTTTTCAGGTTTTACTGAACAGATATAAATTGAAATACATTTTAAAATGTTTAATGAAACTAAACACACATGTAGAAGTGAGGATAATAGGAAATGAAAAGAGGGGCTAGAGTACTTTTATGAGATTGCTTTATTGGGTCTAAATAATATAAGTGCCTTTCTTACTAAATCTAATCTAGCTCACTCTAAAGCTGGGACTTCTTGTGCTTTGTCTCAGATAAATCATTTAATCCACAGAAGTATGAAGGAGTTAGGAGATTCTGTAACAACATATTTGCATCATGAAACAATAAGATCAGCTGACGATAGATTGACAATGAGGTGGTTCTGGTTCAAAAAGGTAGCTGAAATCTATTTAGCTTATTTATTCATTAAAAAAATGTTCTTATGTTAAGATTTTATGTTTTTTTTTTCTCCTTTTGGCCACAAACCGAAAAGGGATTAATTTCCTCCTGTAATAATTGACAAGACACAGTTGATGAGCTGTGCTTTTGTCAATATGAAAGCTCAGACTGTTTTAATTTGTATACGAATTGCATCAATTAAACACCTTTAGGCTGCAAATTAGAGCCAGTGTTTAACATCTACACCTTTTAACTCGCTCTGCTAAATGATACACCAACATTTTGTCATCGATAGGCCTGAGGTTTAAATACATGCATCCTTCTTTTTGTGTGTGCATATTCTGTGTGCCCATAAGTGTATCTGGCAGCAATGACACTTACCTCCTGAGAGAGGAAAGGGATGATCTGAGCACAGATGGCACTGAGACGCTTGACAATCTCCGCCTGTGATGGAAAGAGAGACAGAAGGAGAGAGAAGTGGATATATAATCATGCTGCATATTGTAAGGTGATAACTACACAACGAACGCAGAGCATGTGATACACCTTTACAGCACATTAAGCTTTTGTTGCATTCGAATACTGTCAGTGACAACTTTATGAGACTGAGAGAAGAAAAATCCAGCAGGAGGTGGAGGGATGGAGGCAGTGTGAGAGCACCAGTCATCATAAGATCTTTTAGCACCTTCACACTCTCATTTTGCTCTACCTCACACACTCTTTACCCACGTCAGTACTCCTGTCTCTCACCCTTACCCCTTAAGCCTACACTTGCTTCCCAAAAATTAAAGAAAATTAATAAAAGTGCTTTCTTCTCAGTTGCAAAATTTCATCTTTGTTTTTTCTTTAACCTCGACCCATCCATTTACACACACAGCAAACATACCCTTCATATGAATGCAGCTGCCTGCACACATCATACAAGCACACAAAACACATAAAAACAAGGGCACACACTCCAGCTATGTCTCACACACACACTAAACCTCTGCTGTGTGTCTCATTCTATCTGTCTGAGTGCCCTCAGCCTCATTTTGTTCTCTTCTTCACTCAGCCGTTCTCTCTTTTTCTACAACAGCTCTCACACTGAGCCATTATTACCCTATTCATCCTCTTCCTCCCATTTCTCTCCCCATCTCTCTCTCTCTCTCTCATCTCCCTCCCGTCGTTGCTCGCTTTGTCTGTTTTTTTCCCATCTCTCTACTTTTCTATATCATTTTCTTTCTCTCCATTATAATTCATCCTCCCTCCTTTCCTTCTGCTGCCCTTTTTCTTCCTCCGCATCATCAGTCGCTCATAGCAGTTTTTCTTCTTGTTACTTTGCTGTCACACTTTACTACTGACATGGATGGATTTTTTTCCTGTTCTTCCTCTCTCTACCAATCTTGCTTTCTCTCTGCATCACTCCATCCTCACTAACACATGCCCCTGACACTTGAGGATGTTGAAGGGGAGGAGAAAAAGCCAGTAAAGAAGGCAACAGAGGGCAGAGTGATGATTGACAGGGCTGCACACACCATCCCACTGAAGCTCTGAAACACACAGACACAATCACCCAACCTGTCAGCTCAGTTCCATTCATGGACACATCCTTGTCTCTTCATACATGTTGATGTATGCATGTGTGGGTAGGTGACCGTGTCTTAGCTCCCTCTGTGCATTGTGTGTTTTCACGATGACCACAAGAAGAAAGTGAGAGTGAGAAAGAAGAACCTGATAGAATAGAT
>JAPMNP010720473.1:0-10330 GCA_029874935.1 Atherina boyeri | reverse complement strand
ATTTGATTTGATTTGATTTGATTACTGACAGAAAGAGGAAATGTGTCTGTTAAGAAAATTGTCTTTGTGTGAGTTTAGAACTGGAGCGTGATGGTTTCTGCCAGAATCCCTTCTTTGAATGCCTTGTTGCAGAAGTTCCTGAGGAGCATAAATCTAAGCAAGGTAAACAATAAATAAAAAATAAAAAAAAACACTGATTGCATTGTTGTTTTTCCAACTTCAGTTATCAGCTTTGATCCTGTCTCATGTCAGTGATAAATACCTCTTGTTCTGTTGCAGCTTGAAGATAGTACCACTACATTATTTTCATTCTCTAATAAATCCATAATCTATTTCTGAGATAGATTTTTCTAACTTTGGTCTTCAGAAAATATTCCCACAATGGTGGCAAAGATTTTCTATTCTTTAATTTCTCTATAAAAGAATTATGTATACATATACTGTACAAGTATTTTTATTATTATTATTATTATTTACTTATGATTGTTTATCAGCTTGTTAACCTATTTGCTGACTGAGGGGATAAGCTTCTTTATCAGCTCTGTTCTCTGTCGATTTACTACTGGTCTATAAACAACAACAATATGGATTTCCCCTAAATTTCTCAAATTTTTAATATAATGTCATGGGTGTTGTTTTCTTTCCGTACTGTTGACACTTGTCGTTACGTTTTTGAAGTTTTATACATTTTGATTATCAAATAACACCATAAACAACCAAAAATAGTTTATTCACAATATTTATAATGATTATTTTTGTGTGTGTGCATCTGTTTGTGTGTATATTTCAGATTACCTTTTTAATGTTTATTTCATTTTCTCTTTATAGGATTTACAGTTGTGGGTTACGCCCTTTACTTTTACACATACAGCACATGGAAGGGAAGATCAGTTTATTTGGAGGACCTTTATGTGATGCCAGAGTTCAGAGGTACAGTATGTATTAGAAATGTCAACAAAGCCTTGTCAAAAATGTTGCATAAAATGCTCTATTTTCACACTAAATGTTAAAGGATAGTAAGATGCAAAATTGAATGTTTTGAGCTTTTAATCATGTTATCATGTAATTTCCTCACCAAAAACATTCCCCGAGGGTTGCTCTGATTAAATCATGCATACTTGAGAAATCCCTGAATCTCCTGTAGAAGCCACCGAGTGGTGCCTAAACGGCTGCTACTGCATAGCACCTCCTATTCTACAAAGCCCCTTACCTCCCTTGCCGAGCTCCGCCCCAGCAGAGCACTCCTTATCCCCGCCTCCCACATTCAGCTGCAGCAAAATAGCGCTCGCAGTAATTAGAAAACACCTGGTGGGATTTGGCGTCAACTGAGCTCTGCTAGAGACTTTTCAATCGTCATTATTACTGTTCCTCAGAAACAAACACCACAGCAGGGTTATAAGAAGATGACATGGAGGTATATTAACAAGCTGAGACGTCTTGTAAAAACCTCTGTACCCGCTCTGGCTCTTCAGAAAAGTCCCTTTCAGAGTCCGACATGTACGTATGCATAAGGTTGCACAATGTCCTGTGTTGCCATTTCAGACAAACAATATTATATAATGTAAGCCCTTTGTAAACTAGCAAAATACATCAACGAGGATGATTGTAAACGGCATCCATGGACGGTATGAAGAAATGTTGCAATGACGTGCTGAAGGGGGCTTGTCGGAAAGGGTAGGAGAGTCAGACAGAGGCGAATTTTTCAAGGCATCACGTCCAGACATAATGTGAAGTCAAATTTCTTTTGAGTTGTTTTTTTATATAATTATTATTTCCAGATTAATTTATAATACCTCCCTCATGATGATGGTTCGTGTTTTTCTTCTATAGGAAATGGCATTGGCAAAGGTTTACTGTCCAAAGTTGCAGAGGTAAGCATGTTTTACTTCCCTGTTTGGTCAACACTTCTTGTAATTGATATGAATTGACTGCACTTGTGGTACATTTTCTCATGAGAAGATAGATACTACATTTAATCTGAGTGCATATTTAGCCATTTTGAAAGTGATTAATGTGAATCCTTTTGTGTAATGAAGTGCACGATTAAGCTCAGAACTGTTTTGTTTTGTCAGGTGGGAAAAAAGAAGCAGTGCGTGCGGCTGCAGCTGTCTGTGCTGAACTGGAATTCTCCTGCTCGAGATTTCTATGCTGCTAAAGGAGCTCAAGATCTCACCGTCACTGAAGGCTGGCACTTTATACGCTTTGATGGACAAAGTCTGGATGATTTAGCAAATGAAGCTCCTAAAGATTAGAAGCTTGCCAGGAAAAATGTACTTGATTCTGTCTGTTTAATTCTTTTTCTTCAACCTTTTATAAGGTAGTGCCATAATGATTTAATAATGTCCTTGGTTTTTATCTGTTGTATCTTCCCGGTGGGTCAGGAATTTGCATTCATTTAAAGGGAATCACAGTCTCCAGAATAATTTGGTGATGCTGCTGAAGAAGACACTGAACATCAGCATCAAATGGACCAAGTACCAATCCCAGATGCAACACCGTACCTATCCAGTAGGTGGCATCAAACAACACCCTACATCAGACATCATGCCCTTCCAAAGTGATGTCTCAAAGGTGGTTGACTGTATCTGTAAATCTCTTTGTAATTTGTTCAGTGGAGTGTGAATTTTAGCAACATGATTTATTAATTATTTGAAAAAGGCATTACAGAACTGAGTTTGTAAGTCAGGGTGCATCATATCTAATGGTGTGATTTAATTCAACTCACTGTCATCCTTACAAGCTTTGCTATCAAAATCAAGCATTCTCAAATTCCTTAAATTTCACTGTACAAAATGTGTAAGAATCCATGGCAGCACACAGTATATAAAAGCACTTGGAGGAAATGACATTCATGTAAAATGTAAAAAAAAAAAAAGATTAAAAATCACAAAAGCATACTGTTTAATCTGCCTCCCTCCTGTTTCATCCGTTTTCCTCAAGAGTTTTGATCCAAAGCAAGGACCCTGAATGCAACAGCACCGGGGGGAAACCCCTCATGCACCTCACCTCATGTGTCAAGGTGATTGCAGAACCGTTATATAATCACAAAACATCCACTATTATTAGTCACAGCTGCAAATATCTGCCTTTGCTTTTGCCCATTAAAATGTGATTGAAACACATTTATTCCCCACAACACATATTTTTACAAAATATAAGATAAGAGGTTTATTGTCTGAACACAGCCAGATTTTTTTGTTTTTTCATGGAGATTGCAGAGATTTCTGGAGTTAACTTCTCATCTTATAGAAAAGAAAGTTTTATTTCAACTTGTTACCAATCTGTTGAAAAACAAATGGGAACGATATTCTTAAGACGGTATCAAAGAAGGTAAACTTTCTCAACAAAATCTGATGCAGATTGAAGAACATATGGGCATAACATATGAAACCCTTTTGATATTAACACCAACTTGACATAAAAGAATAAAAATGATCAGAAGATTAAAAATTGCTGTTAGCATATATGCATACTGTTACAGTTTATAAAATATATATGAAAGACTTTTCATCTTAAAACTTCCTTGTGAGAACATGATTTTAACAATCATTCACATGAAGAAAAGGAAATGTAAATTGGAGTTATGTTTGCACATTACAAATCAATACAGAAGAAAAACACAACAGTAACAGAAAAATCTGATAATGTTAGATGAAAAGTTAGAAAAATCAAATGTTTTTTAGCTATTAATGTTGCCATCTCAAAATATTTAGAGTATTAACTTTTCATTGTCTTGTAAAGCACATAATTTAATGAAAATGAAAGAATAATGTCCAGCTTAGCCTGTTCTCCCTCCATCACAGTAACCGCTCAGACATATGCATTTCTTCCATAGCTTGGTGCAGTGTGAGATGTTGCCACAGTTGACAACACATGTCCTCTGGAGGTTGGCTGGTACGGATATGAGCTAAAGCACAGAAGATGTGTTTCATTTATGACAATTGCACAAATTTTACAGTGAATTTGAGGTTTCAAATAGATGCTTACGTTTTTTCATTGGGCGACTGGAATCTGCAAGCGCACAACAGGCACGAGCCTCCACAGATGGCAAGCACTGCTGAGGCCCAGCCGATGTACAGGCCTTGTCCAATCTCATACCTGGGGTGCAATAAAGTTGTCTTAGATTCTGTTATGTTTTAGAAAATAAATAATATTTACCACGTGTTTTTGAATTGCTGGTGCACTTCATGTTGGCTTACTTTGTCCCTGCATAAAGCTGGTCAAAGAATTGCTGTGTGATATTGGCTGCATACCAAGAGACGGCAATCATGGTGCAAATCCCTTAAGAAGGAAAAGAGAAAGTAAACATTAGTCAAATGTGAGTTTAGAAGTTCAACAAGGTTTTTCTAAAGTTTTGACTAAAACAAATAAATTACATGGTGAGAATGTATAATGCAGGTTAAAGCTTTTTATGGAATTAAATAATCATTTAAGTGACATGAAGCAAACTAACTCTAATTTAATAAACTGCAGACATAAATAAAACAAAACAAACCTCTTAGATAAAATAAATAGTTATGTTGGTCCATGAGATTGCCAGTTTCTTTACAGTTTACATATACAAACCATGTATTTTGCAGGGTGTGACCAACGCTGAGAAGTTTTTGACCTTTCTTAATAACATGCACCCAAGGTTTGTTAGATCAGGGATAACCTTTTTAACTGGTCAGGCATTTACTGATAGCATGTCTTATCTTACAGATTACAGCTCTTGACATGTTTACTTACCCACTTTTCCAGGAAAGTTGGTTCAGAGTTCACATATATATATATATATGGTACTACTTGCTTCTATTGTAAATAGAATGACTAGTAAAAGTTCCAAAGTTGTAAAATCAAACAACTCAATGCACATATAAGTAATTTTAGAATAATAAATCACATCCCTTAATGCAGGTTTTTTGTTTGCCTGTTTGTTTTTAGATAAGTATTTACCTTGAAGTAAAAAGAACACCCCTCCAATTGCTGCAATCCTCCCCTTCAGAACGTAGTTTTCTCCGCCTATTTTAGAGCACTGCATTCCAACAAGGGTCGCCACAAGCCCAAAAGTCCCAAACACAATGGAGGAGATCATCAGTGCTCGGGAGGCTTGAATGTACCCTGTGTGAAAACATCAAGCAGTATATTATACCGTATATTTGCTCAAGATAATCTATTTTGAAAGAACTTATTTTAAAATTAATTTGAAATCATAAATGAAACACCAGTTAAAAGTTTGGACACACCTATTCATACTTTTTGAACGAGTGGATGTGTCCAAATGTTTGGGGCTGTACAAAAAGTCATATTTTCAATGCAAGCATGTGCACAGCTAAAAAATATGTTGGTATTGTGGTTTTCGCATATCTTTTTCTCAATTGTGTTCACAATTATTTAATTTGTGCTTTACAGCATAAACAAGTTAGTTTTACAGTATCACATTGGTAACTAAAGTTGACAGTGTAACTGTATGTGGAGCCATTTTCTTAACTGTTCCACAATATGCCCCCTGAAGGCTTACTGATGCCATTAAGAGTAATCAGAAAAAATAATCCTATGACCAGGGGCAACAGCCTAAATTGTGAGTAGAGGAACCCTTATTAATGAGCCACAAATATTTTCGAATCAGAATCACTTTTATCATCATTATACAGTGAAAAAATGAACAAACCGGAACAAAACTTACTTATGCGGCCTCTACAATATCCATATTAAGGACATAAATGGTCAGCTACTGAAGACCATCATCGTCATTCTTTTCATCAGACACATCTTGTACTGTTTGACAAGTCATAGTTACAAATGGCTCTGTTGTTTCAAGGAAAGACTTATGAAAAGACAGCAATGTTTTCCGTTTCTCATATTATCAGGCAGAAGTTAGAACTCAGAAGTATTTTTTTGTCTGTAGTGAGTTCCTAAAAAAACACTATCTGAAGGCTTGATAATGTATGAGGGCAGGGCATCCCACAGTTTCTACCAGTTAAAGACTGGACCATTTTCAGCACTTTTCCATGTACCTAAGCAGACTATATGATAAATGTTTGAATTTAAATCGTTAATGTGAATGGTCAACCTCATTAGGTTCAGACAGAATGGGCATTTATGATACTTCCTTGAAAATGCGTAGAATATCTTAGACTGTGTGAATATTGATTAATTTTATTAGTTTATTGCGTCTGTGGCTGTTTGCCCTCTCTTACCTTATTAAATGTCATAAGTACCCTGTTTATCACACATTAAAGCCAGTACAGTAGAAACTTCCTGGTTCTGAAAGTACTGTACCTTTCCATTTATATCAGGCAAACACATTTGTTTGTCTTTTAGGGTCACATTCTCTTATTGATGACACTGTTACCTTATGATACACTTAAGATTACTGCTATTTTTTTTTCTATCTGTTGCAGTCAACATTGTGTTTCCCTATTATAACTTATGTGATTAATTGTTTCAAGATTGGTGTATTGTTTTGCCGTTGTGGAGTCTTAAAAATTTGGATTAAATGTGTAGAAAGATGTCTTTAGCCAGAAAGTCGCCGTTAATACAAATGATAATGTTTTGGTGCTGGTCACGTACCATTCAGCGCAAGAAGAGATGGAAAATCCCGGCAGTTGTGAACTCCTGTAGAGTCAGTTGCACAGGACATCCAGAGGTTTTCGTAGATGGTTGACGTGGTGATAACGTTACCATCCACTGAAGACTCTCTCCAGTATTGATTTGGAAGAGCAATCCCAACCATCAGCCAGCCCAAAAAGCCCAGAAAGCAAGCAAAAGCTTCCACTATTGGATTCATTTTTCCGTGTTGCTTCTGTCCAGTCCTTATAGAATTATCCGCAAAAATATATATGTTAAACCTCCAAGCTATTTTCTTACTCAAAGATTAGTTGGCCACACAGCCTCGATGAGCCAGACCAGATCCCAGCAATCCCTGAGCTATAGTGCAACAGAAACCTACAAATCAATGATTAATTCCAAATACCCCACTTATGATTTTCCCTATTATTCTCACTTCTATTAAACCTTTTCAAAGAGTTATGTTTACCCAACGTACCGAACAACAGAGTGGCAAAGTCCAGCCTTGAAACCTGTTCACCAACGTCTATAGACTCAAAGTTATTTATCACCCTTAGTCATTTGCTTTGAATACTGTGTCAACAATATTAAGCAATTATTCATGGGATCCAACTCATACTGACTCCTTGCTTCACTTTGTGTCCAAGGGATGAAGGATATAGCACCAGGGGCAAGTTATGGTCACCAAATACTGACCCTGAGATATCCAGGTTTGGTAATCCACACATGTTTGTTTTTTTAACAACCCAAAAGACTTAATCATTAGGCTGTTTAGTTTTGGGATGACAAGTTCAGTGGAGAGCCAGAAAGTTTTGATCTGTAGTTGTGAGACCAGACAAGTGAGGCAGCCAAACACTAAAGGTTTTCCTGCACCAAATGGTTTAAACTTAAAACACAATACTATGAACTATTGTGCTTCATTGTTTATGTCTGTGGACATATCTTAAGACAAATATCTAGTGGATCACTCATGAAATACAGGACATTCTATAGGATTACAGTGTCTGAGTAAGAATGAAGTATCACTTTCTAAAAACAAATGCCAAGAGCAGCTTTTGTGGAACATATCCTTTAAACAATTACTTAAAATTGTTCAGATTGCGGTAACAGTAGCAGCACTTCCCTCAGCTATGTTTAGTTCATTTATACCAGGCATTCTTTTCTTCAGATTGTGTACGGCAAGAAATATAAAAAAATAAATCTCCATATAATTGCTGTGAACTGTGATTACACAACCATAAAAAAATTTAATCTGGCATCAGAAATTTTATAGAGTTTATTGGTTTGGATTGTACAACTAGTGTTTTTCAACGCCTCTGCAGTTGCACCAGCATTCAGTCATACTTTTATACATTTGTTTTTGTTTGATTTAGTTAATAATGTGTTCCCTGTATGTATGGTTTATTGCAATTGGAATAGTCAAACAAATTAAGTATGTTCCCCCCAGAAATTTGTAACATCCTAAAAGAAAGTTAAATTTCTGCTAATATCACTGCTGATTGGAAAGTGCACACTCAGCTATTTAATACCTTTGAATCATAAAATGAAACTGATAGTGTAAATGATGATTTACAAAATATTAATAAAGACTCAGAATGTTTTTTTTTAATGAATTACCATCATAAGTTACACACGTCTCATTCAGCAAATAGTAATACATCTCAGTTCTATGATCCTGTCATATAAACATCTAAAACTAAGCTCTTAGACAGTTTATAATTGAACTTACCTGGAAGAGCAAGAAGGGATGGAAAGTCACGACAATTGTATATCCCTGTGGATTCACTTGCACAAGACATCCAAAGGTTTTCATAGATAGTGGAAGTTACAATTACGCTCCCATCAGTGGTGGATTCTTTCCAGTACTGATCCTCTAGTGATACAAAAACCAAAATCCAACCTACAAAAGCTAGAAAAAGTGCTGTAACCTCAGTGATATCTGTCATTTTTCAAGGAATTTTCTATCAATAATTAAATGGGATATGTACTGCCTCTGAGAAGAGCTCTATTGGCAGCTTCTGTGTCTGATATACATTTTGGGGGTGTGAGAACTGAGTCCGGATTTTATCTCATGCAGTCAAACCTGGACTAATTTGAACATTGATTTGTTGGCTGTTGCTACATTTTAAGCTTGCTATTCCCGCCCAAAATTGATGACATTTCACATGCCTGACAAGTTACAATAGAAGTATAAGTATACAATGAGCACTTTTTTCTTTTCTTTTCTTTCTTTCTTTCTGTCTTTCTTTCTTTTTTTAAGGCAGAAATCATCTGTAATCAATGATTAAATAAATGTTTAAATTTAAATAATAAACAAATGTATAAAAGACTAGATATAATGCCAGGTCTTTTAAACAGATTTTTTTTTGTTTATAATAAAGAAACTTTACAATGAGAAGATAATAAATAAAAAATTCCACCTGAAATTACTTTACATTATGCAGAAAATAGTTAATGAAGGAGCAGTGCCATTCTCATGTCAAAATTAATGCAAATTTGTTTCCTTTAAAAGGTTGAAATTCAAAAACTGGGAAACTTTCTTGAGATGTACATTATAAACATTTTATACAGGGATGTTGCCTTTTTAAGTTGTTGTTTTACTCTTAGTTGAGTTTTTTTTTTAATTTGATCTATTTATTCTTTTTTTTTTGCTCATATATTCTCGTCCATCTGCCTGAATGTCCTTTTGAGGAATAAAATAGTAGCTTGTAATTTAAGGGAGGCTATTTCAAGCTCCATAAGCAAATACTTATGGGGAAATACTTAATTCAGGGCAGAGCAAACACGGAAAGCTGAATGAAGTATTTAGGTGATTTATTGAAGGCAGAAAGAGTCTTTTTCAATAAAGTTTAAACATTAACAAAGTTGCTGTGGGACAAAAGATGGGTTGAAATCATTGCTGTTTTTGTTTTTTTATACTTGAGTGTATAGATTTATTAAAATGTGAATGTTGACACAGTGTAGTGCTGGCCAAAGGCCAGTCTTTTGCAACACACCCTAATAATTGATTAGTGTAATATAAATATGGAAGGAAAATTCATGAAAAAATGCAAGAAATGTCTTGTGTACAATACGAATTATTGTTATTCAAAGTTCACACTTGTAGTGCATAAATCTCTCAGACAGTGTGAAAATTACTTTAAAGTAAAAAATTTGCATTAAGCCTCTTGTTTGGATTCAACAAACATTTGTGGTGAGAAACTCCCAACTCACCATTTCGTCTGTATCTTATCACATGTAATTTCTTATTTGTCGGTCCGTCTTCAGAAGCACAGTTCAAAGTGCTATCATATACAGTGTTTACAGTACTGAAGAGGCATTAAGGCCTTAAGTTATAATCTTTTGTCTGTTAATGTTTTATTTCTTTGCCTTTCTCTCAGTTAGCTGAAATATTTATTCATCTGTGTCCTCACTGACCTCTCTGCTTAAAGGGAAAGTTCACTTAAAACCAACCTGAAGGGGTCTTTGATTGTCACCCTCTGACCAGTCATCGTTTATGAATGCTGTTTCTCATCTAGTTGCATTTAACAACAATGCTGCCCTTAACATTGGAATAGTTTTGTTTTTAGAATCACTCTTGTTTTTATTATTCATAGCCTACACATCAGTTATCACCTTTGACCAGATGCAGTTGAGAAGATATACTATCTATCAAGAATAAATCACATTGTCCCTGTAATGTCATGAGAAGGGGTAAAAAAAAAAGTTTTATTCCAATTTTATAGACAACCGTGCAAACTTATATATATATATTTATATATATTAATAATATATATATATA
>JAPMNP010720447.1:3257-22852 GCA_029874935.1 Atherina boyeri | reverse complement strand
TGTGAGACATCACACTCTAGTAAAATATATTTATTTTTGATTGCAGCGCTTGACTTCGAGTTGTAACCGTTACCTTAGCTCCATCTCGCTTCTGTAGCTCCCCAAACACCTTCCTGGTAATGCGTGAAATGCGTTAAAAAAATTGACGTAATTAACGATAAACAACTAATTAACTGCGTTAACGCGCTATTTTTGACAGCCCTAATATATAGATATAGATAGATATATATATAGAAAAAAAAAAGACTCAAAGTTTTGAAGTAGCCCTCAGGAGAACTGCCAAGTAAGCCCAATGCACATGATCACATTCAGGGGCTTGACCCTTGAGGTCCTGCAGGGCGACAGTCGGCCTCTAACTATCTCTGTCTTCTCTCACACACCGTCTTCTAAAGAATGGAGCTGACTGTGCAGGAGGAAACCTGACAGGAATTAACAAAACTCAGAGGACAAGATTCTCACATTCTGTGTGCCCAGAGATTGGACAAGCTGGGGCAGAATGTTCTCCTTCACCACAGCCTCAGCCAGGCCGCCATTGTTGTCTGCCAGGCGCCCTAGAGCCATAGCTGCCGTCTGCTGGATGCTTGGGACCACATCCAGCAACAGGGGTCGCAGAAGACACATAACACCTGCAGGAGAGGTGAAAAGGACAGGTGAATGCTCAAATCACCTGGAGACACTAACATAGCCTATATTTATATAGTATCCTTTAGCCTACCTGCATTATGTAGGATTTCTATATTTTGTGACCTGCTTGCCAGATCAGCAACAGTCTGTACAAACTGCAATCTTGATTTCTGGTACTGCTCAAAAACTGTAAAGCAAAATCGGGATAAAAACAACAACGTGAAAGACCAGATGAATCTCCCTCATTCTGAAGCAAACCACTTCAAGTAGGGTATCTCACCTTGAATAATCTGCCGTTGACTCATTCTGACTCTTACAAAGCAAAAGAGAAAATAATTATATATCTGGTTGACGTATTTGCTTAAACAAGGCGCAGATTTTTAATCACAGGACTTACAGTGAAGTTTGTCAAAGCCGCTCGTTTTTCTTGGCAAGTGTTGTTCAGTGTCGCCCTGGCAACATACAGGAAGCAGAACGTGTCGTCGTCTGTAGCAAAGATCGTCTATTTAAAAAAACACAACTCACTCTGATAAGCTCATGTCCACAAGAAGTCACAAGAATTTATTGTTTCCGGCATTTCGTAGAGAGTGGGAGCTCTGTTGCTCATCATATCTGTCAGCGCTGACTTCAGTTCCCGCTAAACGTAAACTAAGGACTAGTCGTAGGTTGTTTCGCAGCGTCTTTTTCAAAGGAAAAAATAAGTGTGAAACTAAAGCGTGATTGGCTGTAGGCTACATGAAAGCATGCAACACGTAGCCTAGAGCTTCACTGCACGTGCTGCTGAAGCTTTTAACGTGAAACAGGACTTTTTAACGTTTTCACAACCTGCCAAGATCAATTCTTAATAGCGATCGGCCTACTAAGTCTACTGAACACTTTTACGAAATTGTTGTCTCTGAATTTAGAATGCCTCTAAAAGCTGACAATAGGCCTATTCTAGGCTACTTTAATTTGAGGGAAGGTAACATGTTTGGGTTTTGTTTGTTTCATTGATTGTTTGTTTTGGGGTTGTTGTTTTTTGTTTGTTTTTATTTGTTTTGTTTTTCATCCACAAGTCTGTTTTTAGATTTGAGGACATTTAGCCTATAGGCCTACTTCCATGTCTTGGGACGATCTCTGAGTGAGAGGAAAATTGTCCAAAATTGACTGGACGTTCATATTTTACTCCACTTTATCTGTTATAGGCTATATTTATGCAAATTATGAGACATTTAATTAATTTGGTTTGCAGTCTTTTTACACTATTTAAACAGAATTATTTTTAAGTTGTGGTGTGAGAGAACAGAAAAAATATCAATTTGTGTTGTCAGCTGGGGATTTTTTATTCAGAAAATGATGGCCATTTTCTAAAAAAAAAAAAAAAAGAAGACGAGTCTCATATCCTCACTTCAGTCGGCTTATAGTCTAGTCTTTTTGCACCAAACTTTTCTGTTGTTGCCTATTCCTAGTTTTACTCATTTGTTTGCTCAGATATCATTTACAACCTCGTTGAATCTCCATTTTAATCAATGGTTGTTTGTTTTGGCTGTTGACCATATTTTCAGATAAAAGGTCGTCTTTTTAAACCCATGTGAAGAGATTCAACCCCAGCAAAGAGGCACAAAATATATCGAAACTGGGTTGATCCAGCCTTCACATCTTTATTTTGCAAATTATGTTCAGTAGAAATAATCGTCTTTGGATATTGACACTTTAAAATAAACCAAAGGACCATTTGGCCTTTAAAAATGATTAAGTTGATAACTTCTCAGCAGCAGCAGTTTCATAAACAGTGGCATTTTACATTGATCTGTTGAAAAACTTCCTCTAAAAATGAAAAAGCAGGTCTGTTGTAAGCAAATGTTGTAGTTTAACTGAATTTAATGTTTAATGTTTTATTTAAAGCACTTTGAATTGTCTTGTAGCCTACATGAAATGTGCTATAGCCTACAAATAAACTTGCCTTGCCTCAATAATATGTCAAACACAGTCCGGAGTAGCCTATTAAATAGATGACAAAATGATTGAAAATAAGTCCATTTCAGCCCAAAAATAACGCCACAATAACTGATAGGCTATTTTAGTCTAGGCTATATTTAAGTTCCTGAGGTCTCCTTTTTTATTTCAAAATTTCTATCCATCTCAGTAACAGCTTAGGGCTATACTTTAAGATATTTTAAGTTGTAGGCTAGATATTTAATTCCAAAGAAATTACACCTTCTGTTTAGTTTTACTGGTAGGGCCTAAGCTAAAATTTAATTAGCCTAATATTATTATTGTTTGTTTGTTAAATCCCAGATTGTCTTCTTTTTTACCGATGTATTAAACTAAATTTTCCACTTTATTCTAAGATTTATTAAACCTTTGATGTGGACTAATAGCCAATTAAGCTAGATCCTTTTTCTTTTGGTTTATCCGTTAGCCTATGTTGTTTCCAAAACTGTAGCCTTTACCCCGATCTAAGAACGCAACGCGGTGCATTCTGTTTACCTTTGACACTTTTACATTGCCCGATTGATCTGCTTCAATTTTATTTATTTTCTCAAAGAGAATTAGGAATTGTTAATCGACTTAAATTTTCGTAGCAAATCGAAGTAAACTATTAATCTACCCTAAGATTCAAAATGTTGCCTATAAGCCAAATGTTTGGTTCCCATTAAAAAAAAATGTGCAAAAAGCAAAAGCGCGTCAAACAAAGGAAAAATAAGAAGAAAAAAATACAGGCAATAAAGCTGTGGATTTTACATTTGCCTATATTTCCTTTTAATCCGCGCATTTGGGAGAAGTTGTAGGTCTACAGAGAATTTTTTTTCACATGCAACAACTCTATGAAATTAACATTTAGCCTAAACTATGCTTATGTTTCAGTTGATTTTATTCAGACATGATTTGATTATGGGCCAGATCTCCTACACACCGTGCGTGGTGCTTAACTTTGTTATCCAGGCATTTCTGCTGCTTCAGACGGACATCTGGTGCTTTGCGCCGTCTGCTCATGCAATTAGCCTATTTATTTATTTGATCTTGTTCATGGAAACGCACCAGGTGATCTTTTAAAACAAAACTACATGAAAGCGTATTTTTCCATAAGTGTAAAATGTTTTATTTAGATGTTTTATACTGTGCAACAGTAACAATACAATAAGTTGTTCATACAATCAAGCGATACAAATACGGAAAACAGAGACATCAAAACATCCGTCATTGAGCATGAAATGAAGCTGAGCAGGTGCCCAAGTCATTCCCACAGAAAAAAAAATGGGAATAAGAGAATAACATCATCGCTGATTAAATATGCATTTTGACTAGGCCTATATACAAGCGGATTTTTTTAAATGTGTGAAAGATGTGGAGGATGAATAATCCAGTTCCACGCAGCTAAAGATTATTCCAGTAGAAGTTTTTTTCTCTCTTTTTATCACTACCCCCCTTAACAGCGCTATACAAACTTCTGATGCTCAGAACACTTCAAAACTATTTTTTCCGGGTTTTTTTTATAAGGCTACCTATTTTATTTCTCAAATCATTTTAGGGAGGTGAGTGGGGGTAGCCTACACTGAACTCTGTCAGAACTGAAAAGTGTCACCATGAGCATGCGTGTTTAAAACTGAGCTTCAAAATTTCCCAAAATAGCCTACACATGAAACAATCATGAGCGTAAAACAAAACATAGCTAAAACATCACCTTCCTTCAGTCACCTCTGTAAAATAAAGATGTAGGCTAGCTTTAAAGGGGGGGTAGATGGTTTTCCTTCTTCCCAACTTTTTCCCCCCTCAACGTCTCAATACAGATTAAAATTCCCACACCATCCGACTTTCTCGTTCCGTTTAATTTCACAAGTCTGTTTCCGCTACATTGAAACTTAAACGTGACGTCATAATTTTCAGAACAACGAATGGAAAGAGAGAGAAAGAGCAAGAACATTGTCTACACAATGGAACTACGTTGGCATGGAAACAGTATCAGCTGAGCGGGAAGTCTGACTGGCTGCACGTAACCGGAGCCCCGCGTCATCCAGATGAAGTCGACGAGCCATTCAGGGAAACCTTCCGGGGTTTGCCACCACCACTGCCGAATTGGGTGAAAGGCCGGTTTGGGGTTTGAGTCGTGGCAGCTGTGGTTCCGTTCACGTTGTTGGGGCCGTGCGGTAGCTGCGGGTGCGGCGACTGCGCAGGCGTACCGGGGCTTGGCAACGACGACGAGGTAGAAGGGGCGCCGGCTGGACTTCCGGCTTTGTCGCTGGCTGAGTCGCTCTCCGGACCAGATCTGATTGCGCTGTTTTGTCCTTCCTGCTGCGCGTGGCTCACCTTCATCTTCTTGCAGTTGGGTCGTACCCGGTACTTCAGAGGCAACGGACCGTTCTGGGGAAGTCAAGTCAAGTCAACTTTATTTATATGCACAATTAAAACAGCAAGTGTTATTGGGAAGAAGATTAAAGGGCAAAAAAAATGTTTGGAGAATAACCCAAAAGACAATGAACATATCTCGTTTTTCAAAGCTAAAGAATAAAGTACTAATCAACTTTAAACAGTCTTTATGCATTTAAATATTGTGAAAAATATAGGCCCCTACATAAGGACCCTACTTCTAAATATAGGTCAAAGTGAAAGGCAGAGTGGAAAATTATTGTCGTCAAGCACATGACAAAATAAGTTAAATCCAGTTTGTTAGTAACCTAAGTAGCTTATATTAATATTGTAGACATATGCCTATTATAGCCTACACTGAAGGCAAATAAAAATATAGGCCACTTCTCCCAATTTCCCAAGAAATAGCCCATCATCAATATTTAGGAAACAAAAAGTGTAGGCTATTTGTCAGTTTTATCCAATTATGAAACAACAAACAGCCCTTCCTAGAGTCATTAAACTAAGTAGAGTTAAGTAAGGCGTTGCACACAATAAGCATGTCTTTTAATTTACGTAATGCCTACAGGGTATTTTTTGCCTTTTTTTTTTTTAACTGGTCATTTTTTTCCACTTACCAAGCACAACATTTAGTGTTAAAATTGAGTGTATATTCTTACAGCATCTGTATGGTATAAATTATGCTTTTAAAAAAAATCGAAATTACATGGCATAAGGCACCATGTTGAACCTTTCTTCTAACAATTTAATTACTTTTAAACATTTAAATGGTGAAATCTCAAAATCACACTTTGTACAACATCTAGCTACAACAAAGTGATGAAAATCCCAAACAACAAGATCATAATAGCCACTACAACAAAAAGCAAAAATAACTAAACATCAACTAGATCAGATTTTTAGCATCTATTTTCTTGTAAGAGAAAAAAAATTGCACATTTTTAATGCTAAATTAAAAATTAAGTCATCCTGTTTACTGCAGGAATATGTGAATATATGAACATTTATCTAATGAATCATAATTATGCTCAATATCAGGAAGGCATATAGGGCAACTAGTCTCTTACCCGTCTCCAAGTATAGATATATGCTATATCCATTAATGTGTAGTAATCTTTAAGAGGCTCATCTTCATACATCACTTCAACCTGGTCAGGGAGGGAAAAAAAAAAAAGTATTAGTTGTAATAAGAGTTGTTGGGTTGGCAAAAATGTTATTCAAACTTAACCAAAATCATTCTTAAGAAAAAAAATACAGCGGTTTGCTAATCATATCAGAAACATCTGATAATAACAGCAAAAATAATAACAACAATGAAAAGAAGAAGAAAAAAATTTACTAAAAATTAAAAAGACCTGGTAGGTGTTGGGGATGTCCATTTTGCTGCGCAGGAATTTCCTCAGATGCATGACTGTCATGGCTGCTGGACACTGGAGGTACCTCTTGTTAGCCACCTGCAAACCAAATTAAGTTTTACAAAAGGATGAACAATAATTTATAAAAACCCTACCAGAGGTTAAAAATGTATGCCATCAGACGATGGTCTAGTTGGACCACTTTAAAAAAAATGGAAAGAATTGCTTTACAAAAGCAATATGGCTGTTTATCAGTGACATGGAAAAATCCTATCTCATGCTTTGTCGACACAATCAATTTTAAAAAACAGGAGCATGGCAAGAGTTTGATATCATAAGTGGTTTTTAACAAGAAGCAGGAGAAACTGTAGTAAAAACTGCATGTATTACCTGATCCTTTGACTGCTTGTCTTCCACTCCACCCACCAGTCTGCATAGAATTAACACAAAAAATACATTAATATCCTTCCACTTTTGCCATATTTACACATTTAATATGCAACAAAAATACTAGACTTGCTAAAAAGCTTACATTTTTCAACATTAAACGATTTACATAGTCAACTTCCCTACTCTTACTCACTGCAAGCATCTTTTTTTCTTGATGACTTCATGGGAAGAAATTGTATACAGTACGCAAGAATCACTATACTTTGATACACTTGTAAATCATGAATACAAGGTGGGAAAAGACTGAAATGATCATCACTTGAAGGTCATGTAGCTGAATGTAGAGATGAAATATAGATAGTCTTTTTTTAAAGAATGAATAACCAACATGCCATATGATTTCATCGTGCAAATACATGTCAGTATTTTGTATGATGATCCAAAAGAATTTGGATTTTAATGATTTATAATACTGCCTTTTCAGAAAACAGCATGTGTTGCAACACATGAGCACTAATCAAGCACACAATCTCTCTTAACATATTAAAAAGTGAGTTTTCTCAATTTCTACCCAAAATTAGAAAAAAAAAAAAAATTTAAAAATCAGATGCTCACCTGGTCTGATCAAAGAACTCAATGGAGAGGCTGATGATCTCATCATCTGTAATGATTCTCTTCTCCTCATCTGCCACCTCCCCACGGTCCTCGTGTGATCCATTCGAAGCTTTATTAAAACAGACAGAAACTGGAGTTGACAAAAGGGAGATCTGAATCGGTAACAATAATAATTTCATTTCACAACTTCTGACTCACCATCTACTGGATGCTCCGCATAGAAGTCTCTCCTCCTCTTCATTTCATCTGAGCACAATAAAGAAGGTAAGCTTTTAAAAGGCAGTTCATTTTCATTTCTCAAACACACATCCTCTTGGGGCTGAAAAAGCTTTGTTTCACAAACTTCATTTTATTCCTAAATTAGATCTTCTGCAACAAAGTGTTCAGTTTGACTGAGTTAAGAACATTATGCTGCAATTTGAATAAATTCAAAGCAACAAAAATGGTCACAGAACTTGCCTAACAACCCAAAAATGTATTTAATGAGTTTGTAATAAATGAGATTAAGCGACCATTTTTTTATCATCTAATTTTTAGCAACTTTAAAAGACTGCATTTTAAACTTATCTAACTGTTTAAATTCAGATAATGAATATAGCCGAGTGTATCCAAACATAAATATCACGCTTTATGTCGGAGAAGTCAAAGTTGAACATATTTTAATTCTTCCTTTCTTTTTAAATAGCATCAGGGTCACTGCAGCTTCTGTGGATATCCAGGTCTGGGTGAATCAGAAGAGATGTGCAGAAGCTGTGAACATGTAACTCTACAATGATGGTCTTACTTTTGAAGAGGCCTGGGACCAACTTGTACACAATGTCCTGTAAGGTTTTATCAGACCTGCAGAAAAGAGCAAAAGCACATCAACATGTTGACCTACAGCAGGAGAAGACGGACACAGTTGGTTTGATTGGTTGGATGAGCCAAGACATAGGGCAACTCTTGAAAGCTTGACTTTGAAAATAACAATTCCCTACATCAAAAGACAGTTTTAGCCTCACTTATAAGGAAGTGCATGACAACTTCTGACCTCATATTTTAAACAAATGACTCATTCGGTTCCTCCGAGGGAGAGACCACAAAGGCAAGAAATAGGATAGGAAGGGCATACAAATCACAAAACTGCTTAACACTATAAATTTATGCAGGTTTTCTTTTTTTTAAAGATTAAAAACAGTCAAACTAATGTGTAATAATACAATTGCTTTCTCAAAGCTCTCACAATATAATTAGTGAATAAATAAAACAGGAAAAAAGTACAGTTTATGGCTGAAACATGGCAGAATATTATTCAAGACCTGTCCTTACCTAATATTGAGCAGTGGCTTGGTTTTATGGACTTGCACATCACAGATGGGACAGTATTTGCTGGTTTCCAGATAGCGCACAATACACATTTTGCAAACTGTAAAAAGACAGACAAAGAAAAAAAAACGTCGAGTAGAATGGATTTTGCGACTGGTCAATGCAAAAAATCTAGGTTAAAAGAGAAATCTATTTTGCTGTATCAAGACAGCGGGGTGTTTTAACAAGTCCTTTTGGGGGTAAGTAGCTCCAACTTTCATAATATGAAAAACTCACATGAATGAAGGCATTCGATGATGGTGGTTGCGTCTATGAAGTATCCTCCACACAGGACGCAGATGAGGTGAGGGTTGAGCTCAGTAATCTTTATTCTGGTTGTCCGATGCATGTTGACAGAACTGAGCGCAAAAAGAAAAAAAAAACCTGCGTGGAAAGGAGAGGGGCTGGTCAAAAACGAGGGAGGCATCAAGGCTGCAGCTTTTCTCTCGCGCGCCATTTGGGGGGTAAAAAAGCTGCTGTTTGCTTGACTGTGTTAAAGCAACATAATATCTTATGCTAATCCAGAAATAACTGAAGAGGTCGGTTTTTGGTGGTAGATTGATAGGCAGAAACGTCACAGTGAAATAGGCTATCATAAATCAATCACATTCGAAAAGATCGATGAAGCCAAGGAGGAGAGCGCAGCGCAGCGCTCCATCTTAAGTCAGCAACATTATCTAAAACAGACGAAATGAATAGCCTATAGGCTAGTTATAAGTTAAACAACCAGAAAATGAGAGTTTGACTGAAACATTCCAGTCGGAGCCTAACAATAAGTCAAAATAATTTCTTCACGATTGAAGACAATCCGCCAATTTAGGGTTTAATGTGAAACTAGGATGTCCCGATTTGGTTTAAAATTGATGCCGCAACAGCGGTGACACAAGCTGTGAGATGAAAACATTAACCCAACTGTGCATCAGATCAGTAAATGACAATTCAGACAGAAAACTGGAGCATTTTAGTCCTGCTAACATCGACTACAAGTCTATGGCGCCCCTGGTTGATGATACGAGGCACCCACTCATTGCGTCAGGTGTGCCATGCAAACTGTGGGGGAAACCTGGTCGTTTCTATGGCAACTCCCTTTGCTTTTAGCCCACATGGCTGGTCGCCAGTGACCAGAACGAGACAGGATGTCGAACCAAAACAACAACAAGGCTTGCTGCCGGTGTGCAAGACAGAGAGGACCAAGTCTCTCGGTCCCTCCGCGCCCACACAGACAGCCGCTGGACTGCCAGGCTGCAGACAGCACGGCTGCCATTTTGTGGAGGAAAAAAAAAGAAGCTCGTATCGGTTCAACGGGCTGCGGGGTTTCCTTTGGAAAGGGACGCATTCAAAAGGCTGTATCCAAGGCTTTTACATGAGCACAGGGTATAGCTTATTACAAAAACCGTACCGTGGTATAGATAAGTCTAAATCTAAGAGCGAGCCCACATTTCTTCTGCTTCGCTTTGCGCCGTGTTTTTCCACGGCGAGTGCGCGATAATCAGCGCCGTGCAGCAGCAACATGGCCAGACAGCAGCGACTGCGCTAAAGTTGAACCGCAAACTGTAACATAAGCTGCTTTTTCCTCACTCTTTTACCAATTATGTACCTACTTATGTCTTTTTAGCCTACATCAGCCCTGCCCCGTGTTTATGAAAGGTATCTGACTTTTAATTAAATAAACAAAAGCTCAAGTTGTGGGTAGCAAGTCTTTCGCTGCTTGTGATAAGTCATGTTTTAAAACAAATTACTTCATATCCTCGGGTCATGGGGTCAATTTAAAATAAAAGGTTAGAAAATTAAAATATAACCACGTTTGGCGCATGACATTAGAAGCTGCGCTGTCATAACAAAATAATCGTGCCTCTTGATGTGATTTAAAAGGTATAAAATTGGGGGGTGGGGGCGACTAAATAAAAAACAGAATTCATTAATAAAATCTATGAACCACATTGAGACTGCAGCTCCATGAGTAGTTGACCCGCTTTGAATGCTGGATGACGGCCAGCGTGCCTGCGTCTACACGCACACTGTGACTTCATGGAACCACATTCGGCAACACCAAGCTCAGAGAGGCTGGTTTCAGTGCTCCACTAGACCTCTCCCGGCCGTCTTCCGAACAGACCTCTGCCAGTAAGTTTGGACAGCGACTCTGTTCAAAAGGATGCCTCACACTTTGCAATGATGGATAATGTCTACATATATGCAGGGAGCCTGTTGCGCCATTAATCGATTGACTAGTGTTTGGACAACTGCTGTCCTTCTGTCCTGTTAACTACACTTTATTAGACTGAGAAGTCCAAAGCAAAGCTAAGTAAGTTAATCTGCAGTGAGAACGAATGTTGTAAAAGGGCTGATGCACCAACCAACACGGCCAGACAAAGATTTGAGATCGTCTACAGCAGATTTCTTCTTTTTTTCACAACTGACACAATCAATGCTGAGCAGCTTTACACTTTATCAGTGAAGTTGATCCATAGTTGTTTTGGTTTTTTTAATGATACCAAAGCGGTGCTCTTTTGTTTCCAAACAACACTTCCCCCTGCAAAGGTTCCCCTTCACATCCAAGTCAACCAAATCAGCAGCTGTTTGAGACAAACAATCCAATTAAATTTGCCATTGGAAAAAAATATTAAGAAAATAAGAATAAATAGGCTAATAATAAAGTACAGTCAGACAACATGGAAAATAGCCAAATTGATTTTACAAAAGCGTGTAGCTTCTTTAGTCATAAAGAAAAATGTGTAACTTCCATTGTGGTTGGATTTGCACAGTTAGTGTTACTGGTCTGATGCAGGCAACATAATCATCTATTCACATATCTGAAGGCTGTCAACCTGATGAAATACATTCATTTTCACCCATTAACCATCCTGGTTCCACCAGCAATTAGCCGACGAGGGGGAGAATCAGCACTTTACCTTTCAATAGAAAGAACTGACCATAAACTGTCCTTTATGATGTCATTCTGTATCATACTGGGCGCCAGAGTTTTACAGTGTAATGGTGAAACTGTTAGAAATCCACAATGAGTCATATATATTAGGAATGAGTTAAATAACCAATGCTTTTTCTGCTTGATGAAACAGCTACCCCTTTGTAGGCTACAAGACAAAAGTGACGTTTTTTTTATTTCACAAAAACTCAACAATCCGTCGTAATCAAGCTAGTAGCACACCAAACCACAAAAAAACATAATTTCTGATTTTCCATTATACCGTGTTAATCGAGCAGCCGTCACGTAACATTTAAACATAAATTAAATGGTTTGCCTCCACGTCACGTTCACCGGGTCCATGCAAGATAAGTTAATAAATCTGTTATTTGGTCATGTTAAGGAAAAAAACACACATGAGCCAGTACATAACACTACAGCAATCCCAACTCTATAAAATGAAGAGGCTATATGAAATTATGTAGACAGGAGGAGCGTTTGGAGCACTTGCTGCCGTTAACATCTTAGTCAACGCAGCCTTGTTCTCCCCTTATCTTCCACTTTACATAAATCCAAAACATACAACGCAAACCTTCACGGTGTTCAGCTTATACGGACAGATTGCTGAACACTACACAATACAAAAGTGGGCGATCATGGGTCCTAATTGGCGTTTATAGCCAAGTGGGGAATAGATTTAGCAAAGAACCAGAAAGAAGTGGTGAGCAGACACACACGGAGCTCCACGTCGGTGATAGCTGCAGCCACCGCTCAAAGCACCCACATCCACCGCTGGATCGATGCGGGGAAAAAACACCAAAGCAAAACCTCTAAGCCCGCCTTTTGCCCTCGTTAGTTAGATACGATATCGAATGAGACGTACCTGGAGGCTCAGCTTGGAATCGGTGAGTCTTGAGGCGATCAGACGATGAAAGTTGGGGCAGCGATCAGCAGAAAATGAATAGGAGCCGAGCCGCCATCTTGAAGCAGGCTGCAGACGCTGTCAGTGGCGGAGAGCGCACGGCGGCGGACCGGAGCGCATTTCAGATGTGCGAATGAAAACTCCTCGTTTCTTCACCGTTCGCACACCGTGTGCGTGTCCGATCTGCTGCTTCAAAAGGGTCGCAGTTCCGCGGGTTCGGTTCAGAAGGACTCCCACTTGGGCTGCGATAACTTTGCCTCCAAAATATCCGCTTCGCCCCCCCCAGTGAAATGCAGCAGCAGTATGTGTGTATGTGTGTGTGTGCTCCGTGGAAACTGACACCGTCCCCAAAATGGCTTGTAGTTCGACCGCCCCGCTCTGGTCACGTGGTCTCATTGCTTAAGGGCGCCTAGGAATTACTGTCGGTGTATGCTGTTTTCTTCAAATCTCCTACGCAATGACACAAAATAACAGAAATTCCAGATGTGTTCACCAGAACACACTTAGGCTAAACATACAAATCACACCAACTACTGTGCAGTTTGAGCTTTGTTGGAGTTTAAATCACTGTGGGTATTGCTTTAAGGGCGCATAAAGAAATAACAGTCGGTGTATTCATGGTCAGTGTGTGACGCATGATTCAGAATAACACACATTCCTCAATCACGCAATTTGAGACGCTTCGCAAAACAGCGCGATTTAATAGGCTAAGCTAGACCCCGTTTGATCAAGACTCAGCAGTTGGCACTGTGATTAAGGGCGTCCACTAATGGTGCCCCCTCCTCTCTCTGATGTTAAAAATAACAGCAGCGTACGCGCTTGTACACGTTTGTGTCGTTTATACCATCAGATGCCTCAAAGTCCTCAGTCACGATATACCAAGTGGATGCTTTATTAAGCTCTGTTGATCGTTGCTTTGAAAGACCTTACAGGGGCGACTTAAACATGCATGCATGTGACAAATGGCATCTGATGTCAAACCTTTGTCATCCTGACATCTGCAATCCCCAAGAAAGAAAAAAAGACAGAAAATTAAAGCGCCACAACCTTTACTTGATGAATTGGCAGTCTTTATCCTGCATCTCTGATGTTTGGGGAATCTGAACCGCTGTAGCTCCACCTCACGTGCTTTTTGAAGTTTGAGCTGAGGTTGGTGTAGATCACTGAAGCTTTCTGGATGGGAATGACCCGAAAATCCAAGCAATTTAGTAGAAAAGTCATGGTTCTCTCTTAAATAGAACTGTGCAGGAAGGGCATGGCTGACTCTTATTGCAACAAATACTGCAGGAAACAGAGACATTGCTGTCTTGCAGCTATATTAACANTCCGTGCGTCTGCGCTCACAATGTTTCCAGTTTCATTCACACTCATCAATAGAGGCCACCTTTAAACGAAAAGATCGTATAAAGATATTAATCCGTCTATTTATCCATTATTTGTTTATTTACTTATTTATTTGTGTGTGCGTGCGTGCGTGCAAACATATAAAGCTGTGAAATTCTTGGAAGGAGGAAACTTTTTTAAAATTTATTTAAACAAGTTGGAAAAGGCATTTGGGTTAATGAATGTCATTCTCAGGAACACAATAACATAACATATTAACATAAACAGAAGATGAGTTTTTGTCGCTGGAATCTGAAAGATGTCGACGATCACATCTGACTGGCTTTCTCTACACTCTTGGCAGCGTCCTTCAACTTCCCCACCAAATCCTGAAAACAAGTACATGCTATCATTTTCGATGGGAATAGACAAAAAAACAAAACAGGAATAAACTTAAAAACATTTTGCAGAAAAATAGTTCGGCTACTTTCTAGAAAAGGAGATACAGGACAGGGGAATTCCTCATTGGCTCATTTTAGAGACTCCATGGTGGCATGACGCATACAAAACGTTCTCCAGAAACTGACTAATAACATGAGTGTCTGTAGGTTTAACGTTTTATCAAAATGTTTGTGCAACAACCTACTCAAATCCTTATGGCTTGTGCTCCTACAGTAATGAAAATTACATATAAAAAATATATATAGCCTATGCAATAATGCGCAGGCGCCTAATGAAGTCAATCCAAACATGAGTCTTGCAAGAAAATTGCAGAGGTATAACAGCCATACCACAGCAAAACAATTTTTTTATTCATTCATTTATTTCTCCTCTCTACTTCGGTGCTACATAAATGTCTAAACAATCAGCATCCAGAACCTCTTCTTTTTTTCTTTTACCTGCAGCTGCTCCGTTGTGCAGGTAAAGTTGATATCTTCTGAGGATCCTCCATTCTAACAAAAAGGAACAAGCAAAACTTTTCAGCGCGCTGAAAACACACCAGTCTCTCAGAAAAATACAGGAGGGATTTAAAGTTGTCACCTCAGTGTTAAGTGATATCAAGTAGAAAGGCTCGTTGACCTTATCGAGCTGTCCACTCTGATTAAGAAATAACATTTTAGTTTCATACAGAAAAAAAATTGCGGCCATAAATAAAACAAGTGTTGTGTTGCTTACCTTGGTGTGGTATTGTAAACGCCATGAAACGTCGTTAATCTGAGCAGGACGTCTTCCTATGCTAGAGAGATTGAAAAGATCTTTTGATGCCGTTTCTATACATTTTTGCAAAGCAGAGATTAAACAGGAAAGGAAGCAGAGGATTTAGGTGATTTTTCAACATGATAAACTTGTTTGAGCCGGTTATTATAGAATCCTGCCTCCCCCTGGGAGCCAGTTTGGGGACATAATCTCAAATATTGTGAACTGAGTCTGAAAATTGCAATTAATTACTCCATGCAGTCTCTTTCTGGCTGTTTAATGAGCTGAAGCAACAACTTGCCTCGTTTTTCTCCAAATTTAGATCCAGTCCATTATTTGATCTGGCCCATATTTTTTCCATCAACTCCCTGATGTAGAAAAAAAACACTGTGCCCTTCTTAAAGATCTTAAATATTAACCACAAAGTTTTAGGTAGCTTAAGAAAAAAAAATCCAAGAAATTAACGCTATTCAAAAATATGTTTTTTTCTTTTTTTTTTTAAACTTAAAAAACATCCCACATGACCATTTCTTTCTGTAGGCTACTGTTACAGCTCTGAGTACATCTTTCACCCTTACCTTCCTAGTAGATGTGCCAGGTCATTTCTATGTTTCTGTAAGGCAAAAATAAATAAATAAATAAAGTTACCAACAGTTGCAAACATAAAAAAAGTTCTTAAAAAGAAAGAAAAAGTTATATTAGGGCCAGACCTGATAGCTGCTATGGAATACTTCTCTTTTTTCTGCACTGACAGTGAGCTCTTCGAGGCTGGAGCTGCAAGAGGCAAAGACAGCTTTTACACTTCAGTCTCAAAACTGTCCATTTTAGCCTTAAACCAACACAAGATTACCAAAGAACAAATACTTTAGTTCTTTTCTATCTGATATTTAGGCTTTAATAAGTTGTTTCAGAATGAGGAGAGCAAAATTGGAATTTTAAAAGAAGTCTTTGGTGCATGTTGTTGCTTAGAATACAGCATACACTTGCAGAAGACATGATTTCTCCTACATTTTGTGATTCCTGAGTAAGAACCTCATGGCATCAGCATGTATAGGCAGGGAGAGGGTGTCACCACCGCTGACCACAGCTTGGTCACCAGCCTCTCCTTTCCTTAAAGAGCTGTATTTTCCCACTTCATTAAAAAAAAACACTTTCAAAAGGACCACAGTCTGTTTGACCGAACAATTGAAAATTAAGATCAACAGGTTAGAAGATTAAGAAATGAACAAATGATTGATTGAATGCAATATAAAAGGGGTTTGTGTAGAAGTGAAAGTGTGCTTTTAACTTTCTAACTTTATTTTTTTAGTTTCCAGTTATCTCACAGTGCACCAAGCAGGGTCGCATTCAACCTTCTGCTCACTGTATCCTCACAATAAATCTGATAACCCACCAAACACCGACCTGTGCCCACTTGTGAATGTTTCATGTAAAGCACTTTGAATTGTCTTGTACATGAAATGAGCGATCCTTGTTCCATGCAGGAAATGTTGCTACAATTTTAAAATGAAAAAGAAAATATCAGCAATGTTGACTCCCCCCAAAACTAACAATAACCAGGCCACAGAACAGTGTGAGCAGAACATCCAGTACAGTAAAACATCTGGGACATGCAGAACACATTCACAGCTTGGTTTAATAATAAGGAAAAAAAAAAGAAAAGAGAAAATTACAAAACACTCCAAGACCTTCCTTGAATCACTTCAAAAGCTGATTTTGCACAGAAGCTGCCTGCTCTTTTTGTATTTGTATCCATAGAAAAATAAGATTCCACACATTGAACTGACAGCTGCAGTCTTGTTGGGCTTTTTGGGTTCGAAGGGAAATGCATTCAGTGGGTCAACTGGATGGCCCTAACATGTCCGACCTGCTGTCAGATTATATTTAGGGAATTATAATTCAGGTGTTGAGATGAAAGCCTGTTCTGTCAGACATCGCCCACCTTATCGTTGATTTGTCTGCGTTTTGTTTGACCGCCTCCAGGATGAAGGTGGTCGCTGCTGTGTGAATCTGCTTCAGAAGGATTCTGTCGATGTGCTTCAACTCGGACTGATCTGAAAACAAAATGAAAAACAAATAAACAAAGAAGCAAACGAAGATAAAGGCGGAAGCAACCCGTTTAGTTCTAGCATTCCTCCCTGACACAACAGATTGGTGTAAATAAATGATCAGTATAGGCTTCGCGATCCATATCTGGGTTCTCCAGATTGACGCGCAGAATGGAAATCAATGATGATTTGCATGTGAATGGCCCCCTCAGCTGCATCAGCCGGGGAAGGGGGGGTCCTTTTTGTTGTGTTTGTCTGGTGAGCACTCCACTTTCTAAATAATTCTGACACTAAAATGAACTGGATTGTTCCAGCAGTTCGTCAACACACGGAGTGAAGAGACAACTGAAGCAATTATGACAAAGCTGGAACCAACGGGTGGTCAGCCTGGTGGAGGCTAATTTAGCACATTTCGTGCCATAATCAAAACAGAGTTCCGCACAGGGTGATAAGAGCGGACGATTGGATGTGTCTGCATGATCACATGTCATTTAAATGGATTGAAACAGTCCCAAAATGCTTTTCTGGTGTGCCAAGTAGCCTATATGGCAGTTAGAGACATCCCGTGTGGTCGTGTGAATGCTGCTGAATGCAAAGCAAGCGTCAAAAAAGGCACCAATCGCTTTAACGCAGCGGATGTGCGACTGTCCGCTCAGTCAATCCGTCATCCCAAGATCCGATCGTATGAACACGGATAGGCTAATTCAGGTTTGGAGCCCCCTAAAAACGCATGAACATCGCTGTGGGTCTGCTACAAGTCCACACGGAGGGGAAACCGGAAGCAGCGACAGAGACAAAAGCGGCAGCTTCAGGAAGAGGCAGCGGCTCACCGAGCACCGCAGGGTCGCCGTTAGAAGAGAGCAGACTCCGGAATGAAGCCTCCACCAGCGCCTGGAAGCTGTTTTGGTCCACGAGGGACGGATCGGCTAGAGCTTGCAGCCCTCTCTGCACGGACTCAGACAACTCCATTTTGCAAAATGCTGACCCGCGACATCAGACCACGTGACGGATCAGCTGATGAAGCGGTAGCAGAGCGCAGAGCAAAGAGTTATTAGGCTACACACAGCAAGAGAGAGAGAAAGAAAGAAAGAGAGAGAGAAACAGAAAGAGATAGAGGAGGGGGGGGGCTGTCTATAAATCACCGGGGATTCCCGAGACAGCAGGAACCACAGCTCCGGACGTCCAGTTTAATGTTTGCTGATGCTTGATGGGTTTCTTATCACTTATTCTTCTTTTTTTAAACAATCAAAACTTGCAGCACCTGGTTAAAGACACATAGGCTGCTGAAAAATAAACCAGCTGGTCTCCAAAGTGTTTTTTTTTTTTAAATGATGATGTGCTGCTACTTAGCCAATTTAATTAATGTAACAGGTCATTAACACAACCTATTAAGAATACATGGTTTAGCGTCAGCATGCTTCCTTCATAGGCTAAGCTATAGTCTATAGTAGATCTGCTCATGTTATAGATAGATAGATAGATAGATAGATAGATAGATAGATAGATAGATAGATAGATCTGCGTATTATAGCCCTTATATAGGCTACTGATATACCAGAGGCACACAGTTAGTTCAATGTCCATTCCAAACAATGCAAATCCATTAAAATGCATTGCACAGCCTTTGCAACATTGCACATGATCCAGCTCTTGTTTGGCTACTGTAGCCCTCATTCACCTGCAGAGAGGGCAGCGCTTAAATATTAAACTTCATTGTGTTGTTTAGTTACAATATTATATAGGCTAAGCCAATATCATCACTTCTCTCTTTTTTAAGGCGATTTAAAGTCCGAACATGGTTAAAACCCGACTGGGACAAAGATTTGAGATAAAGATTTTATTTGATCTATTTGATTTTTTTTTATTTTCATGCAATAGACTGGAGCTCTCCATAGCCTATTACGCCTTTCAACTATAACTGCTGGGGTGTTCCAGCTCCCCCGGGACCATTAATTGGAATAAGTAGCCTATAGAAAATGGATGGATGGATTTTTTTTTTCTTAGTTGAGAAGTCAATTACAATTATGTTTTTCTTTGTTTTGCTTTTTCACAAAAACTACAGGCTGCTTTTCTTGTTTGCAGATTTGCCTTCTTCTGTTATGGCTCACTCGCTTCTTTTTCACCCCATCTTCACATTTGATGCAAAAAGAAAGTCGCTGAGTTTTAAAAACATTTTCAAATATAAGCAGAATAAACAGCACTTTAAAAGTACTTTGAATTGTGCATTTGAAAAAGTAGGCTACTGGGCATCTGAAAAATCGGCTACACTTTCTCTTGAATAAACTAAGAGATGCATCTGGCACGATAACACCTGTGTTTAGCTGCATAAATCAGACTGACTCATTGCGAACAGAAAACGAAAAGTCCTCATGCAGCTTCAATATCATCAACGTGTTTTTTTGTTATTTTTTTTCGTCATAGATTTTGTGCCGTTTATTTGTTGTTTGGGGGACTTGATGCAGTCATGAGGTAAAAAGTGAACTGCTCACTTTAGATTTCCATCATAC